>ML539487.1:122784-189531 GCA_005239535.1 Nicotiana rustica | reverse complement strand
CCTGTCCCATTTGATATCAAATAATCTTAGAGGCATTGTAGACAAAGGTTCATTTTGTACAATATGTCAGAGGCCTTGACGGCCCATATGTATTCATGTTTTAAGAAAAATGGTTCAGTGCTACAGTGTTGCCCACTTATAGTTATAAATTATGAGTTGTGTCCATATTGTCCCATCATAGTTACAAAAAAAAAAAAATGAGTTACATAGTGGTTCGCTCGGTCCAGCACGGCACCGGGTGCCAGCCACGCCTCCCCAGGTTTGGGGCGTGACAACAACATCAACTACTTCTCATATGCTGAAAATACAATCATCTTTAGCTCATCACACTATGGGGCTATACAGTTAATCGTGAATGTGTTTGAGGATTATGAGGCAACTTCTGGGCAAAAGATCAACAAGGAGAAATCATCATTCTATATGCATGAAAATGCACCTCCTGATGAAGCTAATACAGTGCACCTGATTACCAACTTTCAGAAGCATCCCTTCCTTTTTACTTACCTTGGGTACCCGATTTTCTATAGTAGAAGGCATAAGGATTTCTACAATGACATTATCTTCAAAGTGCAGGAAAGGCTTCAATCATGGAAGGAAAAGCTACTATCTATTGGTGGAAGGACAATATTGATTGCACATCTGCTTGAAAGCCTGCCAATGCATTTCTTATCGGCTGCCAATCCACCTCCCTATGTGATTGCTCAATTGCACAGGATGTTTGTTAGATTCTATTGGAGAAATTCAGGAAATAGAAGGGCATGAAGTTGGGCTTCATGGGATCCACTCTGTAAATATGAAGGGGGTTTTAGTTTTAGATCCCGTCATGATGTGTCTAAGGATTTGTTTGCTAAGGTTTGGTGGAACTTTAGAGCAAAAGATACCTTGTAGACGACGTTTATGAGGAACAAATACTGCAAGAAGATAAATGAGGACCTAGTGCCTTGGAAAGATGGCTCGCAAGTGTGGAGAAACATGATTGAAATGAGGGACATTCTTGAATATCAGATATGTTGGCAATTAAAAAAGGACAATTCATTCTTTTGGTGTGATAATTGGCCTGGTCTTGGATCACTTTACCATGCTTCAAGACATTAGTAGATGTAGTGGAAAATGGGGGCTGGAATGTAAACCTGTTGAGGAACATTCTACCCGATGAGCTAGTTGAGAATATACTGGAGAATATTACACCACCAAACTGTCATGACATGAAAGATAAGCCATGGTGGAAATTGGAGTCAAAGGGCCAATTTTCCAGTGTACTGCTTGGCAATATATTAGGAGGAGAAGACAAGAGAACAAGCTTTAATTAGAAGTTCATATGAGTAAAGGGATTACCATTTAAGATATCATTTTTATTTGGAGGTTATGGAAAGTAAAACTACCACTTGATGAATCCTTAAGAAGAATGGGGTACTCAATAGAAACCCTAGAGAAGAAACTATATGTCATGTGTATTGAGATCTCCAGTGGCCATGTATCGACATTGAAGGTAAAAAACTTGTCCAAGTGATAAATGAGTGGTGGAGAAGGCCAGAAAAAACAAGCTTGAGGATAGTCAACCAAGCCATATCATCCTTGATTGTGTGGAATTTGTGGAAGAGAAGGAATTCTGGAATGCATGGGAAAACAATTTCTATTAATAGGTTTATCTTTCAAGTGTCTAATGACCTATATATGCTACTCAAGTTCAGAAGGATTGCATTCTCAGGGATTAATTACCATCAATTGGCCAGACATGCATGATAATTAGAACATCACATTCTAAGGTTGAAGTATACACGAGTGTTATGGCAATTGCCTCCTGTTGGTTGGTTAAAAGGCAACAATGATGGTGATGTTGCGTTTTTATTAAGGAGTGTGAATGGGAAATGGAAGAGGTACCTTTTGGATTGCACCTCTTCATCTCACCCTTTTATTTTCTATAAATTTAGAGGCTTGGCTTCATTTTCCAGATATGGATAATCTGAAAACTTCTCCCCTCTTTTCTACTTTGTTGCTGTAGGAAATATTAGGTCCACCCATAAAGGGGTGATCTAAGGCCCAATAGGGCTATTAGTTAACCCTAAATATTCCTTATATAAGTACACTTAGTGTGTACATTAAAAACACGTTGAGCAGTATTTTCGTACGCTCTCTCTTCCTCCCTCAATTAAACTAGGGTTTAGACTGTGGAATTGGGGGTTGATCCAACACACCGTAACAACCACCGCCGACCAGTAAATCCAGCCGCGATTCATCCGTTTTTGCTTTCGCTTCACGAAGAACAAGTAAGTTCTCGGTTTACGTTTTACACGCTATCTAATGTGTTTAGATTAACGTGTTCCTTCATTGGTATCAGAGCCATAGGCTGATTTTCTGGTCCGGATACATATATACAACAGTTCTAAATTTATGCGTAAATCTAGAACATCATATACATGTATTTTTTCATTGTGCAATTGAGACAGTTAATATGTTCAACAATTTTTTTTATCAGTAGAAATAAGTTTTCAGATTTGATGAATAAATATAATAAACTGTTAGTTGATTTTTGTATGAATCTATTGCGGATTTTTTTCTATGTCTCACAAGAATAGAAAATTCCTTCTACTGATTTTTGAAATCAGTTTTAAAAAATAATTGAAAGCAACATCAGTGATTCAACACTGACTTGAGATAATCTGAAATGTTATTACAACAGTTTTTTTAAACTGATTCAATATTAAAAAAAAAAGGAATGGAGATTATTTTTGGTAGTCCCGATCTGCCCAATCGCCGCCTAGCGCCGGCGCTGGGGATATCTATATTTTTTTTGTTTTGTTTTTCAACCATTTAGAAGAAGAATGTTAGAGTGGCTATGGAATCTCCCTTCTCTGAAAATAAACAAAAAAAAGGTTGAAGCTTGGTGCTTCAATGGAGATTGGCGGCCAAAAGACAAGAAGAAGAAGAAGAGAGGAAAGAATGGCCTTCTTCTTTTTGAAAGTGGCGGCTGTGAAAGAAAATAGAAGAAGAAGACTAGGGTTTTCTCCTTTTAATTTGATTTACTAATTTAAAAAAAAAGGGAAAAAAAATGAAAAAGGGTTTGGAGATTAGTACTCCATTGCTGCCGGCGACAAAGAAGGAAGGAAGAAGAGAAAGTGAGAAACACGTTTCTCTCTTCTAAAACCTATAAATGCTTTAATAATTTTAGTGTTTAAAATAAATAAACATTTCTTTTAAAAAGAAAAATGCTCAAAAGTGCTGGCAGCACCAGAGAATTGGGCTAAAGGCCCAGTTTCATTAAAATAAATTGCTTTATTAAGTTACATGTCATGGGCTAAGGGTCCACTTAAAATTAGTCTATTCGTTTTGGGTACTAGCAGACTTAAGACATTGGGCTAAAGGCCCACTTTCATATGTCCTATTTAATTTAATTATTGGGCTAATGGCCTAAATTAAATTTAAATTTAGTCCTGTAATTTTTTTAATATATTCCAGATTATATTAAAATGGTCACATGGACCTAATTTTCAGAATATAGTATTTATATTCTACTAATAAAAATTAGAATTATTTTACTATCCCAATTTCTTGAAATATTAATTTGTTTAACATGCATGAAATGTTAATTTGTTTAACATTATATTTATTTGTTAATTTGTTTAACATGCATGAAATGTTAATTTGTTTAACATGCTTGAAATGTTAATTGTTTTAACATTACTTTAGCTAATTAGTTTAACACATGCTTTATGTTAATTTATTTAGCATGAAATCAATATTAATTAGTTTAATATTAACAATACTTGGTAATTTGTTTAACATGTATAATATGTTAATTAGTTTAACACTAAAGTAAGATTTATTTAAATTTTTATAGCATGTAATAAATGTTAATTAGTTTGACATTAATTTTATTTGCATGCTAATATAAGTTATTTGTTAACTTATAATCCACATGGGATTATAAAATCATGAAGATGATTATGTTGTCTTAAACATGATTAAGACACTTATCTAGATAATTGAATAGGTTAATTTTCATAATATTTTAATTCTCGGACGATGATTGGGAACATAGTGAACTTTCGGCTCCATAATTAGTATATGTGTTGATTAACTTAATCAATTGATGCTTAGTGTCATAATATGTATGTACGTAGAACATCGTGCCTTGCGTTATTTTTTTCATGATCCTCATATTATTCTTTTTTATTTTGTTAAAGAACAAAATGACTACTGCTTCGAAAAACATTGTTGCTGAGCTCAACAAAGGGTTGAAACTCAATGGTGACAACTATGAAACCTGGAGCTTGAAAGTCCAGTATGTGCTAGAGGAGCAAGAGGCTCTGGAGGCCATTAACAATGTCATGAATGAGCCTGAGGAAGGAAACACTGCTCAACATAGGCGTGAGCGTGAAGCCTATGACAGTTGGAAGAAAAAGAACTCCATCGCTCGCATTACGTTGTTGAGCACCTTAGATGATGATATTCTAAGGGAGTTTAAGGATCAACAAAGAGCTATGGATCTTTGTAATGATTTGAGAAAAAGGTTTGGTACCTGTTCCACTACAAAGCTGCTATCCTTAACGATCGAATTTGACTCATATAAGAAATGCCCAAAACATTCAATGAAAACACATCTGAGGCAAATGACAAATATGATCGGGGAGTTGAAAGATGCTGGTCATGTGTTGAATGATGAACAACAAATCCAAGTTTTCATACGCTCTTTACCCAGTTCTTGGATCATATGAAAATGCATTTGACCCATAATGAGCGAATCACAACTCTGGAAGATGTCCGGAGACACCTTGAGTTAGAAGAAGAACGACTTGAGGCTACAAAGCCAATAGCTGAGTTGCACATGGCAGCAACCTCCAAAACCAAGATTGATTCAAAGAAAAGGAACTGGGGAAAGAAGAGAGGGCCACCTCAAGTTCAGCCTGCTAAAAGAGCAAAGACTGAAAAAGGCAAGAACAGACGTCCCTAAGGTATGAAAGTTGCTAAAGTGAAATGCTATAATTGTGACAAGAAGGGTCACTATGCCAGAGATTGCTCTAAGCCTCCTAGAAAGGTATTTCACGATGCTCGAATTAGTGAAATTTGTGTTTCTAGTTCTGTTTTTTTAACTGAATCTAATCCTTTGTGGATTGTAGACTCAGGAGCAACGGACCACATAGCCTGGGAACGCAGTGCCTTTGTTGAATTTCGGCGAGTTCCATGTGGAGCAAAGTGGATATATGTAGGAAACAACAATAAAGTTGCTGTTGAAGGGATCGGTACATGCAAGTTAGTCCCGTGTGGTGGTCGAGACCTAATACTACATGATGTTCTCTTTGCACCAACAATTCGCCGGAATGTTATTTCAGTTTCAGTCTTGCTTAAGCTAGGATTTGACTTATTTTGTCATGGCAATTCTGCCAAGTTGACTTTTGGTTCAATGTTATTTGGTTTTGGTCATGTGACCGGAGGTTTAATTATTATGGATTTGGATTATGATTCATTTAATAATAATGCTAGTTTTTCTATGTTTGTTTCTTCACATAAATATGATAGTGATGTAAACATATGACATGCTAGACTTGGTCATATTGGCGAACAACGAATGCAAAGGTTAGAAAAACAAGGTTTGCTTTCCAATATTGAACATGTGGAATTGTCCACTTGTGAAAATTATCTAGCTGAAAAATCTGCAAGAAAACATTTTGGTCAGGAGACTAGAGCCGAATATCCATTGCAACTAGTCCATTCGGACATCTGTGGGCCTATGAATGTTAGGGCTAGGCATGGAGAAAATTATTTCATCACATTTATTGATGACTTTACCCGTTTCAGTTATGTCTATTTAATTTCCCACAAATCAGAAGCAATAAGTTGCTTCAAAAGCTATATGAGCTTAGTGAAAAATCAATTAGACAAGAAGATAAAAGCTCTTCTAACTGATCATGGTCGTGAATATTTATCAACTCAGTTTAATAATTTTCGTGATGAAAAGGGAATAGTTCATCAGTTGACTATCCCAAATACTCCACAACAAAATGGTGTTGCGGAGAGAAGAAACAGAACGCTCCTAGAAATGGTTAGGTCAATGATGGCACAAGCTAACCTCCCAATTAGTTACTGGGGTGATGCGTTGCTTACTGCCACCTCTGTACTTAACCAAGTACCTACAAAATCAGTTACTACCACTCCATATGAGTTATGGACCGGAAGACAACCCAACCTAAGCGTATTAAGACCTTGGGGTTGTGCCGCCTATACACATGATTCCTCTTACAAATATGGAAAATTGGGCCCGAGGGGAAAGAAAAGTATCTTTATAAGATACCCAGAAACCTCAAAGGGTTATGTGTTTATAGGTCAGCAAGACAGTGGGAGTGTAACTGAGTTTGAATCATGAGATGTCACATTCCTAGAGGATGAGTTCCCTAAGAAGGGAGAGTTAGGTCAAGACCTAACCTTATTTGAGATAATGGATCAAGAATTACAAGGATCACTTCATTCGAGTGGGAGAATTTTAGCAGATGATGAATTAGTTTCTCATCAAAGACCTCCTTCATCATCAGATGCGAATAAAGTAATCCTTCTACATTTAGTGGAAGTGACCAAACNAAAGTAATCCTTCTACATTTAGTAGAAGTGACCAAATGGATCTTGTTCCAAGTGGGAGCGAGATGGTCACACATCTTGTTCCAAGTGGGAGCGGGATGAATGATCTTGATCCGAGTGGGAGAAACATTGATCCAAATGGGAACAATGATGAATCACAAATAAGACGTGGTTCTCGTAAAAAGATTCCATGCCGATGATTTGATATTGAAGGCGGTGAACTATTTATGATGATTCTACAGGAAGAAAACGAGCCTAAAAATGTAAAACAGGCCCTCTCATGCCCTTCTAAGGATAAATGGACAAAAGCAATGGAAGATGAATTGGAGTCTATGAGAGTCAACAAAGTTTGGGAACTAGTTGACCTCCCTGAAGGACGCAAAGCAATTGGGAGAAAATGGGTTCTCAAAATTAAGCTCAAAGTTGATGGCACAGTTGAGAGATATAAGGCTCGACTAGTGGCGAAAGGGTATACACAACAGAAAGGAATAGACTACGAAGAGACTTTCTCGCTTGTTGTACGATTTACCTCGGTTAGCCTGGTTCTAGCTATTGTTGCAAGCCCGGATCTTGAATTACATCAGATGGATATAAAGACTGCCTTTCTCAATGGAGAACTAGATGAATAAATATATATGGAACAACCTGAGTGTTTCATTAAAAAGGGACACGAACAAAAGGTTTGTAGACTTTTGAAGTCTATTTATGGCCTCAAACAATCTTCAAGGCAGTGGTATATACACTTTCAAAATGTTCTTGTATCCAATGGTTTTACCATGATGGATGAAGACCATTGCGTTTATACCAAGAAAGCAAGAAACAAGCTTGTGATTTTAACATTGTATGTAGATGACATACTTATAGCTGGAAATGATAAGGAGTTTATAGCCGAGATAAAGTCATGGTTATCATCCCAATTAGAGATGAAAGATATGGGTGAAGCTGCATATATTCTTGGAGTTAAGATTTCAAGAGATCGTCCAAAGAAACTATTGTATCTCTCACAAGAGAATTACATTAGAAAAGTTCTTGAACGATTTAATATGCAAAATAGTAGCCCAGTTGAAACTCCTATCAGTAAAGGCCATACCTTGGGTAGTCAGATGTGTCCTAAGACTCCTGAAGAGACAGAAAGAATGAGCCGAGTTCCTTATAGGAGCGCAGTCGGAAGTCTAATATATGCTATGTTGTGCACTAGACCTGATATTTGTCAAGCAGTTGGCTTGGTAAGTAGATATCAAACCGACCCAAGATTAGCACATTGGCAAGCAGTAAAGAGGATCATAAGATATCTGAAGGGAACTGCTGATTATGCCCTTTGTTATCAAGGCGGCAAGGATCTGCGATTAGTTGGATACAGTGATGCTGATCATGGAGGAGATGTAGACGAGAGGAAGTCTACCTCAGGATATGTTTTCTTACTCAGTGATGGCGCCATATCATGGAGTAGTAATAAAAAATCATGTGTATCACTATCTACGATGGAAGCCGAATACGTGGCTCTCGCGTCAGCAGCTCAAGAAGCTGTTTGGTTGAAAAAGTTCTTGGATCACTTGTTGGATATCACTGAAAATACTAAACCAGTATTATTCTACTGTGACAATGAGGCTGATATCCTCCACCAAGGACCCAAAGTTTCATTGTAAAACCAAACATATAGATATCAAGTATAACTATGCGAGAGACATGGTTAGGCGCAAGGTAGTGAATGTGAAGTATGTGTCTACGAAAGATATGTTAGCAGATCCATTGACCAAGCCTTTGTCTAGAGATGCATTTGTGAGACACACTAGGTCTCAAGGCTTGTGTAGACTCTGATATACTTTATTTTGTGATTTATTTTCCCGTGTCCACTAACTGATGTTCTTTGATTATCAATAAAGTTGATTTACATACATACATATTTTAATTGTTGAATGTTATGTGCATTCTTTATTGTTTTGATAAGTATGTCGGGTAGACAAGAGGTTGGACTTCTCACACAGGCAACTGCCTCCTTATCTTAGTGATGTGAGGAGATGAGACATGATTTTAAGCAAAATTATCAGAAGGGTAATTTGAGAGCTATTCGCTTAAAATTAGAATGTCGCTTAAACAATGACATAAGGTCATTAGGGTGAAAAACGTTCACCTAGTCTACTTTGCGAGCCAGATGTGAGTTAAAAATAATTTTGTAGATCAAAGAATTCAAATTTAGATACTTATCGTGTCTAAATATCATTTGTACAACATTCTTTAAGAGATAAAGACATACGCTCCTTGGGAAAAGGGAGAAAATGATGTAGCACATGTTTCATACCATGTGTGCTAATGTCGACCAATTGGGTTAACATAAGTCCATTCTCAACTTATTGTTGTGTGAAACCCAGAGCTTTTATGATAGCTCAGATTTTGTACCCTTAGAGACTCCGATCAGATACTTGAGACTTAGTGTGATGTTAGCTATCTTAGTGTGTTTCCAAAGGACCATGGACACAGATTCGATCTAGCGGAGCATATCTAGAAAAACAGTCATACTAATGTTAAGGGAATCGTGAGAAGAGGAAAATCATTGATGGAATCTCATTTATTTGTATTCACTGGTGCACCAATTATAACTTATGAGTTATGATTGTGAATACAAGAAATAATGATATATGAGATTTTGAGAGTATATCAAATGTGATTTATATGATCTATGGTACTGCATACTTTATGATCTACTTGCAGGTTTGTGCTCGACGAGAGGCTATATACTCCTTAGAGATGTATATCACTTAGTTCTCACAGTATGTTGGTCGCACAATCTACTTCCCTGTATGAATGATTGAGGAGATGAGTTGAGAATATACTTCTCAGGCTAGATGAGCACTCCCATTATGTGTGAGTGGGAGATGTAGAAAATATTAGGTCCACCCATAAGGGGTGCTCTAAGGCCCAATAGGGTTATTAGTTAACCCTAAATATTCCCTATATAAGTACACTTAGTGTGTACATTAAAAACACGCTGAATAATATTTTTCCTACGCTCTCTCTCCCTCCCTCAATTAAACTAGGGTTTAGATTGTGGAATTGAGAGTTGATCCAACACACCGTGACAACCACCGCCGACCAATAATTCCAGCCGCGGTTCATCCGTTTTTGCTTCCTCACGAAGAACAAGTAAGTTCTCGGTTTACGTTTTACACGCTATCTAATGTGTTTAGATTAACGTGTTCCTTCATTGCATTATTTTCCAAATATATATAAGTGTCAAGTGTGATTTGCGCCGTTTGTTGAGTTCGCTGATGTTCTGTGATTTGAAGTGTCGCTATCACATAATAGTTATTCCGTTCTATCCTAGGAAGAATTAATTTGTATACCTCGGGCAACAATGAGGGGATTAAATTCCTTAAAAACACATTGTGAATTCAGCAGACTCGGAATTATTTTACGTTTTATTTATTGAACTAACATTTCTTTATTTTTCTGAATTTTTGGTTTCGAACAAGATCACCAACAATCTTAAGGAATTTATTTTTATTCAATGACACCGTAAAGTCTGGCTGCCGATCACGTTGGATCTAATTGTGAAATGGTGCATGGAAAAGATATCAAAATCAAATCACGTTTGCCTTGAATTGTCATATGAATTAATTATTCTAACATAATAATTATGATACCAGATGTTGTAAACATAAGGGATCACCATTTGGGAACAACTTTCAAGGGCTGGTGCCTTTGTTTATCTAGAAGACAATTTTCTGTAACGGTGCAACTGTTGTCACTGTGGTGTGGCCGTTACATGCAAACCCAGAAAACTGAAGTGATATCCTCACGAGATTAGACGATCTTTCATGAAGATGGTCAAGACAAAACACCAAAAGATGATTTCAGAAGAAAGTTGGCAATAAATTCGGATTTTGCTTTCTTTTACTCTACTCATTCAATTAACTATCCTTTGCGATTTATAAGTATTTATTTAAATTAGGATAGATAGTCATGATCTCATAATTTATATTTTGTTAGCATGTCATAAAATTAGTTAGTTGGTATATAACTTTGGTAGCATGCTTGAAATTATGCACTAATACTTGAAAATACTTTTGAGATCATGAATATAATATTTACAAATGTATATATACTTGTTTGATTAGAGAAAGAGATCAAACAGTTTAAAGTGTTATAATGATTTAGTTGGAAAGCCATTTGAAAAGAAAATTAAAACACTTGTGATTTTCTACACCTATTTTGGAGAAAATTAAAAATTCTCGCGATTTTCTCTCCCGTTTATGGAGACTAAAATCTTTGTGATTTTCTACCCCTACTTCGAGATTAAAATCAACATGATTTTCTACTCGTTCGTTGAGATTAAAGTCTTTGTGACTTTCCATTCATTATTGGAGATTAAAGTCTTCGTGACTTTCTACTAATTTTTTGGAAATTAAAGTCTAAGTGACTTTATACTCGTTTTGGAGATTAAAATCTTAGTCATTTTCTACTCCAATTTATTATTCGATTTGAAGATTAAAACCGTCACCGTTTATTAAATTTGATTGTGTCACATATGATTCAGTTTGAAGATTAAAAACTTCTCCGTTTATTAGATCTAGTTGTATCAGATGTTACTTGGTTTGAAGATTAAAAATTTCACCGTTTATTAATTCTGAATGGGTCAGATTAGTTTGAAGATTGAAAACTTCACCATGTATTAATTCTGGTTATGTTGTGACACAAACAACAGTTCTTGTGGTTGGCCCTACAAAGTAATAGGGGTAGTGAATGTGAATCTCCTTCTTAAAATATGATATTATTCATCAAACGACATCCCTTAGTCACCGCCATCTAATGAAATTGCGGAAAGAAAGAATCGATCATTAAATTAAATGATGAATGCTTTGGTGATAAGTTCTAGTTTACTCAAGAACTTATGGGGGAAGCTATTCTTACAGCTAACTGAATACTCAATCGAATTCCTCGTAGCAGAACGCAATCATTCTAAATGAAAAATGGAAAGGAAGAAATCCCAACTTAAAATATTTAAAGAGTGGGGGTGTTGGTTCAAGTTCCTAACCCAAAAGGGTAAAAATCGGACTGGAAAACGGTTGATTGCGTTTTCATTTGATATGCAAGAAATAGTAAGGCATATCATTTTCTGGTTCATAAATCAAAATATTCCGACATTCATATTAATACGGTAATTGAATCAGATAATGCTGAATTATTTGAGAATATTTATCCGTATAAAATAGAACGTGAGTCGTCTAGTAAAATATCTAAGCGAACTCGGGAAGAAGCAAAGGAACGTAAGAATCACGAAATCCAAGACGTAGTAAATGTCAAAGGATAACTACTTCCTTTGGACCGGATTTTATGACATTCTTGTTGGAAAATGAGCCTCAAATGTTTAAAGAAACATTGTCTTCCTCGAAAGCACAATATTGGAAAGAGGCAGTCGATAGTGAGATATAACTCATATGAGTAATCGTACTTGGGAATTGATTGATCTTCCTCCAGGAAATATTAGCTCCACTTTGTACAAAGAGAAAATGAAGTATCTCCATGACAAATATGCCGAAGGCCGGGAGTTCAAGGTGGGAAACTTGGTGCTTCTTTTCAATTCTAGACTTCGTCTCTTCCCGGGAAAACTCAAATCCAAGTGGAGTGGACTGTTTGAAGTTGTGTTGGTTACACCCTTTGGTGCTCTTGATCTCAAGAACAAGAATGGGGAGATTTTTCGTGTGAATGGGCACCAGGTCAAGCATTATCTTAGAAAATTTGAAGATAGCTACGTGGTGGCTTTGATGAAATACCTTTGAACATGGTAACGTACGTCGTGCCGCGACGTTAAATCACGCGCTTCTTGGGAGGCAACCTATGTGTCTTTCTTTGATTTTATTTGTAGTATATGATTTGCTTTTTGACTAACTGGTTATGGGATGTTGTAGGATTGTTTTGATGCAGTGTAGGACTAAGTTACAAAACAATTCACTCTCTGAAGTTTGCACTGCGGCCGCATTGCATTTTGTGCGGCCGCAAAGGCCTTAGTGCGGGGGCAACATTCCAATGCGGTCTGCAGAGTGATTTAACAATGAAAGGGGATCTTTGAAGTTTGCAACCGCGGCCGCAATGCAATTTGTGCGTTTCGCGGTGGACCTCTGCGGTCGCATTGCAATTCTTGCGGTCCGCAGTGGACATCTCCCCAGTGCTTCATGATTTTGAGTACCGCGGACCGCAGTGCCATTTTGTGCGGTCCACGGTGGGTAGGTGCCCCAAGTCCTTTTTCTATAAATAGGGCCAGAGGCCTTCATTTTGAACTTTTCGCTCTATGCACGCTTAATAGACAAAAACATTGTTCATCACTCCTACCTCTTGACTTCACCTGCTAAATCTCATTCATCTACACTGCATCTCACATCTGGTAATTTTAATTTTGTTTTATTAGTTGTTTAACTTTGTTATTTTCTTTTTAAATAGTTGTTTTTCTTCTTTTTCTTTTCTTTTCTTTCAATCAATGCATATGGTTTGCTTAATATTGGTTAAGTTAGGACTAATTAGTTTAAAACACTGATTAAACACCTAGGGGATCAATAATATGTGATTTTAGGCTCAAATTGGGATGAATTTTTGAAACCCTAGGTTAGTGTTACTGTTCATTTCTCACCGCGGTCCGCAATACCATTTTGTGCGGACCGCGATGGTTTAACTTCAGAGAGGTTAAAAGTTAAGGACCGCGTGGCCGCAATGGATTTTGTGCGGTCCGCAGTGGATTTAATCAGAGAGTGGGTAGCTTGAACCCCACCTTAGTGCAGACCGCGGTGCATTTTTTGCGGACCGCGATACCTTCTATGCGGCCGCACTTCATTTTGTGCGGTCCGCGGTGCCTTAATGCGGAACGCAACACCATTTTGTGCAGTCCGTGGTGACCTTTATTAGAGATTGGGTAGTCTGAACCCCACCTCAGTGCGGACCGCGGTGCATTTTGTGCGGTCCGCGATAGCTTCTTTGCGGCTGCACTTCATTTTGTGCGGTCCGTAGTCTGCAATTCTGCTTTTCATTTTTCAACTGCCTGCAATCTTATTCTGCATTGTTTCACCTAATACTGTGATAATAACAAGCTTCAACTGAATTCCACTTGCAGACAATGGTTCAATTACGAGGCGGTGGTAGAAAATAAGGAAAAGGAGAGTCCTCCCGGGGTAGAGGAAAAGGCATGCTCAAATTAACTCCCCAAACCCGGCAAGCTATTAAAGACACCAGAAAAACAATAAAGGCTCTTGATAGAGTTGCTTCCCATTCGGGAAGTGAGTATGAGCCCTCCTGGGAGGCATCTGACTCAGAATCCGTGCCAGAGTATGTTCCTGACTGGCGAGAGAGAAAAAGATTGAGAGATACACCTTCGGGCTCCCTTACTGCCCAAGCATCAACACAAAGGTCTTGTGAGTCGTCTGAGGGCTCAGCTGCGAGCAGTGACAATGACTATTCTAGCTCACCTACAGCTTCACTATCCTGTGAGCATTCCGCAGAAGAAGAAGGAGGGGGTGAGCCCCAAGTAGGAGGATTAGAGAGAACCAGGAAACTGAAAGCATGGCAAGATAGATTTGTGAGTGAAGTGGCCTTCCACAAGTTCAGAGAATGGTGGCCCGAGAGGAAGTTGATACCGGAGCGGAAATTCATTACAAAGGACCTATTGCCTCACCACCCCAATGTGCTGAGGCAGTTCAGAGAGCGAGTTGGCTGGAACTATTTCACATTACAAGTGGTGGAGGCCAATGAGTACTTAGTCAAGGAGTTTTACACCAATGTTTCCCACATAAAAAAGGGCACTAAAGTGATTAAGGTGCGAAATTTGACAATAATGTTTGATGGAAAAACGATCAATGAATACCTTGACTTCCCGAAGATGGATGAGGCATTGTACTTAGAGAAGGTAGCTTTGGGGGAGGATGCCTGTCCGTGGTTAGCAGAGCACTTGGCAATCCCAGGTACCACCCCAGAATGGTTGACAACAGAAGTAAAAATTCTGAGGAGATCCCTGAACTTCGAAGAAAAAGGGTGGGAGACGTTTGTGTGCAGCAGGCTAGACCCCACCACTCACGATACTCTATTCCTATCTCCTGGGCTATATTGGTGGCATCGATCATAGAGGGGTACCTGATCAACATCGGGAATGTGATGTCCAGGGTGATTACACGGGTGGTGAACGAAGGTGATAGATCTTACCCCTTTCCAAATTTCCTGACCATGTACTTCGAGGATCAAGGGGTGGAGAAAAGGAAATTTGATGTGAAGATAAAGCCGAAGGCACCCTTTTCCTGATATAGCATGTAGGGTGATGACAACCCTAAAGGCAAGAACCCCAAGGGCCAATCCACTGCTTCTACTGGCCAGTCTGAAGAGCCAGTAGTAGTAGTGGCTCATACTCAGCCTTCTTCAGCCACCCCAGGCATGGACCCACGACCCTCCACTTCTACAGCCCCAGATATTCCCTCATCTGCGGCATATCCTTTGACTACCCACCGGTTGAGCCAGACCCTTGCCAGTATCAACAACTGGATGCAGGCAACCACTTCTAAGTTGTTTGTACTCTCTACGATGGTGGCAGCCTAGTCTGCACCTCCTCAGCCACAGGTCCCACAGTCAGTGAAGGACACTCTCAAAGAGCTTCTGGACAACCAGAAGAAGTTCCTAGAGAACCAGAAATTGATCATGGACGCTGTTGGTTCTCATGGAAAAGCATTGAAGGAGCTTGCTAATGAGACAAAGAAACTGAGAAAGACTCGTGCATCCAAGGAGTCGGAAGAAGTTGAGAGTGGAGGTAGAGAATTTGAAGGAATATCACTTGCCTCTGGAGATTTTATTGCATGACCCAGCTCCAGCAGCCCAGCCTGAGCCGGAGCAGAAGACAGGGAGGCCAGCAAAGAGGAAGAGGGTAATTCCCCGTACTGCTGATGTTGTTATAGAGTTGGAGGACCCGCTGGGAGATTCCTCTAGTCAGACCCAGATTCCAGTACAGGCCTAGGTCCCGTCGGAGATACAGGTCACAGGGAGCCAGTCACAGGTTCCCGAGCAGTCCAAGGACCCAGGGACCCAGACTCATGAGCCTATGCAGACGGAGGGCCAATATGGAGTTTCCTTTTACTCTCTCTTTTATTTTGAGCTATTTTTGATTTGGTAGCATTGAGGAAAATGCTAGATCTCATTTGGGGGGGGGGGGGAAGCCCTATTTGGATGATTGTATATATGACACTATTTTCGTTTTATTATGCTTTCTTTTTACTTTTTGGTATGTACATAATTTTACCATTCTAGTTTACTTTTCGTACTTTGCAACTCTGGTCTGTATATAAAATTACCTTCTGATGTATATTTCATTCCCCCTTATGTATATTCGACTAAATCCTCTCTTGTATATATTTATTTTACTTCCGCATTTTCCTTTCATAGCTTCTTGTTTTGAATTTTTGTGTACAATAAGCCTTTGGTTTTCTTATTGCCACGGTTCTTTCCAAAGGTGGAATTTGTGTGAACCGGGTGGCTCTTCCCGATGATGGATGGCATGACAACCTTCTTGGGTTTGAGTCCGTTTTCTTTTTGCTTTTTGTGTAAATAGTAGCTAGTGAGTAATGGTGCCTCAAGCAAAGCTTCACTTGGGCCTAACACATTTGCCTTTGATCCTATGGTCAAAAACAAATTGTTGTGTATAGGATGGTGAAAGTTGTGACCTTGAGACTCTTGTGTTGGCCGATAATCATCAAGTGATTTTTCGGGACCATTGTGTTGCTCAAATCTTAGCTAAGGTCGTTGTGGGTCCCCGAATTTGTTTCTTTAGCAATCCCATAGCGTGTGTGATGAGAATTTGAATTGCAAGTCCAAGTCCCGAGCCATTAGTCTAGAACTTGCCCTGAATGTTTGTCTAGGCGAAATCCTAAATGTAGTTTTACTTGAGATGTGATTATAGGCTCTCTTTGATCCGCATGATGTCTTGAAAACTTCCGTAGCCTACCAATGATAATATCCCTAGTCAACTCTTTTGAGCCTTAGACCTTTTTCTTTTAAAAACCACGATACACGCCTTTACCCGTTCTGACCCTCTCTTGGCACACTATCTTTCCTTAGCACAAGGCAAAATCATAAGTTTGGGGGAGAGACGAGGACTGCAATAAAGTGGAAAAAGGTACAAAATTAAGAAAAGTAAAGGCAATGAAAAAGAAAGAAAATCAAAAAGTCAAAAAGAATGAACAATTTATAAGAAATAAAGGGAATCAATAAATGAAAAGAGATGAAAGGTGTGTAACGTTTAGAAAGGAGAAAAAGGTTTGAAATGAACAAGAAAGAGTGACAATGTGTCTCTCTAACCCCTCATAAAGAACTTAATGACTCAAAAAGTCAAGAGAATGTATGCTAAAATGAAGCAAATGAAGTGCTTAAGGGAAGATGGAACCTACCTAGACCAAATATTTCTTACCTTGAACCAAAAGCCTTCACTATATCTCCACAAAAGCCCTATATAATCTTGAGTTGAATGAAGCTTACATTAGTGGTGACTCACATAAGGGGCAAACTTATGGTACTTAGAGCCGGACTTGAGACCTTTCTTTGAGAGAGATGAGCGTGTTTCCATTATCCTCATTCTGAGTGCTACAATCTAAAAGTGAGGTTTGCTTAGGGAGAGTTGAGGAGTATGAGTTTGGGTTCCACAATGACCAAAGTAGTAGAAAGAGTTTCTTTGATGGGTTGAGTCAACTCTTGATGCTCTTGTGTCGCACTAAATCCATGGTGTTTAGAAGGTCGAATTTTTTTAATGATTCATTTGAATTAAGGGAAATTGTTAGTCCCAATTGATGCTAGAAGAGGTCACTTTAGGGCAACTGAATTTTCTTGGATTTACTCTTAAGAGGTGGGGCTTATTTTGTTTGCTTGTGGACAAGCAAAAGCTTAAGTTTGGGGGAGTTGATAACTAAGGATTATAGTTCATTTTACACTCCTTCTTGCTTGAGTTTTGATTAAAAATGTATACAAAATAGTCCCAAAGGCTTACATGTTGTACTTATTTGCAGGGTTTGGTCAAAAAGGTGACAATTAGTCAAAAACCAACTCAAAAAGGAGTGAAACATGCACAAGTACCAAGAACAAGTCCAAGCACAGTGCGACAGATCCACTGCGGCCGCATCCTATTTAGTACGATCCGCAGTGAGGAGATTCAGAGAGGCATATTTTGGAAACTCAAGCACTGCGGCTGCAAAGTATTGTGTGTGGACCGCAGTGGCCTCACCGCGGATGCAATCAGGTTTGTGTGGTCCGCAAAGATCAGGTTCAGAGAGTTTGGATAATGGAGGAAAAAGCCAATGCGGTCCGCGGTCCTTTTTGTACGGACCACAGTAGGAGCCACCGCGGCCGCGGTACATTTTATGCGGCCCGCGGTGGCCAAGTTCAGAGCGCAGAAGTTTGAAGCCAAAAAGCCTCATCGCGGCCGCACTCCATTTCTTGCGGTCCGCGGTACCCCCGTAGGGGTATTTTTGTCCAGAAAATTCGGCCTAGTATAAATACTTTCTTTTCCCATTTTTACAAAAGTTTTTTTTAGACTCTAACTTCGAGGAGAGCTCGTGAACGGCTGTATTAGACCATTTTGAGTAATTTTATAGTTGGTTTATCATTGAATATTCAATTATTAGTTTATGACTAAATCTTATGGGTTATTCTTCATCTATTTCTTTGTTTTCTTTCATCATTATGAGTAGCTAGACCCATTAGCTAGGGTTGTGGCTCAACCCTAGTGTGAGTATTTGATGGGTCTTTTGATTTAAGGCTTAGATGTTTATGGGTAGTTGATATTTGGACTGATTTATGTTTTCCATGTTAAATTAGTGGTTGCAAACACTAATTTGTGCCTATTTGACTTGGGTTCTTCTTGAGAAAGAGAACTTGAGTTTAGGAAAATCAGTCCAACAAGGAATTGGGGTGTAATCAAGAGATTGATAGCCCCAATTAAAGGGTTAAACCTAGAGATAGTAATACCCGATTTGAGCCTTTATTGCTTGCACAATTTTGACACCCAATTGGACTTGAGGAAGTCAATTAGGGAAAAGTCACTCAAGATACCGAGAGGTATAGAGTGAGTAATTCCGAGAATTGGCTATATCACAATCCCCAACATAACGTCTTTGCCTTAGGCTTTAGATCCCGTCAAGTATTCACCTAGGAGAAAGTCACAACCCTAGTCCTTTTATCTATTGAGAAAACATCCAAAAAGAATATTAGTTAGCTAGTTCATAATTTCAAATAGACTAAACCGTAATTTAATCACCAAACCATTTGATGAGAAGTGTAACTGAGAACACAACGCACCATTAGATCACTTAGGAACTCAACTCCCATATATATAGCTTCATGTGGAAATCGATCCCGACCCTTCGGGTAAAAGCTGCATTGACCCCTGTACTTGCTACTCTTTAGTGGTATAGGCGGGGAGCCGATCATAAAGCTGCGAGATTATTACATCATATACCCAAAGGAATTTTTGATGTTCTTACTCACATATTATTATCCTTAGTTACTTACATCCGCGCCCTTGTGGCACTTTCTTTTATTTCCGCAACACTTATACGGTACCTTTAACTACCCAAACTCCTATCTTAATATTACTCAAGGATCACGATGGTATCATATCTGCGAGAGTTAATTCCATATGTTGGGTTTCACTACGTTTATCTTGCACGATCTGTTGATTTATCTATGACCTCTTGTTTAGCTATAACTAGGCTCTTCCTGAATAACCTACAGACTACCCGTTGGTCCATTCTCATATTTATATTATGCGTAACCTCTCTTGGGTTATGTCCTTTGTCTTAACTTAACTCTTGTACGAGATTCTTATGTATCAAGTGTTCATTTCCACTTCTTTATCAATATCATCGAGTGCGAAACCCTTATTTATTCTATCCAGCATCATGCTTGCATAAGGTTCTGGAGTCATATTTTATCTGTAGGATCTGAATAAATGCAATCTCATTCCTTTCGCCTTTTTACCGCATTCTTCCTTTTTAATCCATAGTTACCTCATCATCTTTGGCATCTTTTCACATGTTCACTGACATCACTCGCCTTGCGATAACCCTTCTATACCAAATATAACTGAATACCTTACACACGAGGGTGACACGTGGCATAACTGGAAAACTTAGTCCCTTAAGCTTAACTGTAGTCACAATGCTTGCTTTAGGGAAGTGTCTTCCTGAATGACCTTTAAAGGTTATTCTTCTGTTGTCCGTTCTATTGTCGCTGGAACGCCATCTGCGAAATTCTCACGATGCAGACTACTATCAAATCCTTTGGTCCCTAATTCATGTTCAGTTTATCTTTTTCTCTAGCCCATACTAATTTCTATCACTTTGAGGGTCTAACTCTTCCTTCTGGTAATCACGTGTGAGTCGCCAACTCATTTCTCGAAATGAGGGTATGACTTTATGGCTTATACTCTTATATTGTCTCAATCCCTGTCTCCTCTCATTTATTTTACTTCACTTGACTATAGACTTTGTCATTATACCATATTTTGATTTACCGTTATCACTCATTTATCACATCTTACTCATAATGTTTCATTTACTCTCTTCTTATTCTCCTGCTAATATTTCTATCTATCACCTTATTATGAAAACTTAAACAAAACATTTTTTCACTTTTAGCTCCCCCTGCTTCATCTCACTAGATCTTCAGGACGCCTAACATTGTCCTTTTTATTTGTTACTAGGGGATGAAGTCATACTACGGTAAATATTTATCCCTTTTAGGATTCCACTGTCTATCTTCTGAAATTTCTCAACATTCTAGTATTCATATATGACTATTCTATTATAGAGTGCGCCATCTGGATGTCTCGCAAGGAGATCTATTACCACGTTTGCACTATCCTTTGGAAATGTTAGCTAATAATAATAATCATCCACCATTTTTGGGTTACTTTAACCCTAACTGGATCTTGATATCCCGTCCTTCTCTTAACTATATATGTTGGCTCCCATGGAGCATAACTGATACGGGTGTGGCCAATTGTACATACCTCTACTACAATTGAAGGTAATTCAAAATGCTTATATTTCTCTGCTTGAATCGTAAATACTGACAATCTTCATTAACTGGGCGCCTCGTACCCTTCTTCATATTGCTTCTTTTTCTTGTTGAAACTTGTATCTATCTTCTGAATCTCTCATTGCCTTTCACCATAGGGGTGGATAGATATTCTTTGCCTTAAGGCTCCTTATAAATAGGCTTACCCGTCTTAGTACACACATAATCTGCTGAAGACCTTACATTTACTCATCATAAGCATCATGCAAAATCGAGTTCCTCTGACTCAACTCTTTCACATCCACATTCAATCTCTTACCGATTGTCTGTTTGGATGAGGTATTGTTGTATTACGAATAAAGTAGAATTTAGAAGTTTGAATTCTTACAACCGAGCTCTACCACACGATCTAGAGTAAGAAAAAAGAGTGACAATCCTAAATGCCCTGTAGCCTCCTGCTTATAAGTGTGGTGCAAAACACACCCATAAACAAGACTCTACTAGACACGGCTTGTAAACATCCCTAGGACAGAACTGCTTCTGATACCACTTCTGTCACGACCAAACCTATGGGCCGCGACGGGCACCCGGTACTTTACACAACCGAGTACCAACATAACATATTTTTATTATCGTACTATCATGGGTAAATGTGCCAAAATGGTCATCATGACATAATCGAAATAAAACATAAGGGAATGCTAGACATAGGACGACCTAACATGATATAAAAACTTATACATGTGACATATACCTTAATGACATGACCATTTGTAAACTCAAAATATAGGCCGAAAAGGCCATACAAGTATCCATATACCTTACATTTGTCTACAAGCCTCAAAGAGTACATAAACATAAAAAAAAGTCAGGACAGGGCCCCGCCAGACTAGTCAATGCATGTCCCAATCATACTGACCAAATAGGCAACTCCGGAGCAAGTGGAGTGCAGCAACACCTTCCGTTGAGCTGATAGCCTACTAGGAGGAGTGGCAACCTGTCTATCGGGAACTGCGGGCATGAAACGCAGCATCCCCAAGCAAAAGGGACATCAGTACAAATAAAGTACTGAGTATGTAAGGCAGAAAAGCATAACTAAGAACAGTAATGTAAAGAGAGATGTAGGAGATACAACATGTAGCATCTGAGTGCCTTTGAGAGATAGTGACATGAAATGTGTGATACATATATATACATAATATTTTAAAAACATCCGGCGGCCTCGAAGAGGACTCGGTAAAAATATACCCGGCCATCATAAGGCTCGGTAGATTCGTACCCGGCCATGTGGAGCTCGGTAAACCCAACTGACCAGTGGTTGCACAATAGGTACCGTACCCGACCGACTATAGCGTGGCTCGGAAGAGTAAAATAGATACTATATATAATGCATGTTGGACTCATGGAATCACACTCTAACTTTTCGGAGTGACGTAAGGTAGTTTCACTTTCGATTAACATTATGGACATCATACCATCAATATAAACTTCACTAGGACTCAAGGATAATACATACATTCTTAGAACTTTGTAAGGAAATAACAACATGTACAACCTTAATTGTTAGGAGTAGATTCATTATGAAATAGCGTATCGTTTACGTTTGTTTCACTTTAGATCATGCCAAAAGAATGAAGGAAGTGTCTTAACATACCTTATCACAATATTTCCACTCACTAAGTTGAACTCGCCTCTTCGCACCTTAATCTACAACAATGATAATAATACTATCATTAAGTTACGAAAGGTACAACTATCGCACAACTAACGACAAGCTTATTTTGTATAAAAACGGGAAGCATCTCCCCTATTATCCTTACTTCCTCAAAATTAAAGATAACACCAACAACAAAAGAACACAACAACAACAACAACATATATATATATATACACTATTTTCCATCCTTATATACACCACAAACACACCGCAATCTCTTCATACACAAAACGACCACTATAGTAGTGTCAAACGACCCGGAAATGTTAGGACGAACGACCAGCCCCCCACCCTACATCTATATGGTGTTTCTCCACACCCTTCCTTCTCCAATACTCCACAAAATAGTAGTAAAATATGCAACCCAACAGTAACACAAAAGAGTCCACAAAACAGTCCTCTACAAGTCAAATAGCTCGAACTCACTGCTTCCGATCACTGTCCCATGAGTTCTAACTATTAGGAAACAGATTTATCAACCTTACTTGATATTTAAACACTTAAATAAAGATATTAGACATTTCATAACTATGAAGTACATTCCAAAACTCTAACTACAAAGAAAAAAGAGAGGTGGTATAATGACACTTACATCGTAGGGATCGTTTTGATGTTATCGCTTCTCGATTTTATGCCCGGGATGATAATCTTCTTTGAAACCCTAGAAGAGAGCTTAAGGATATGTTTATGGGTATTCTCTAGTCGTGTTATACTGAAAAATGAAGAGAAATCTGACCTAAGACTTATATATATCAACTTTGAAAAAGTCAAAGAGGTGCTAGCTTGGCACCCTAGCATTGGCCCATTTTTCCAATGCTTATATCTTTTTATACGATTGTCGTATGAATGAACGGTTAAGAGAGTTGGAAACTACATTCCAAGACCTTCAATTTGATATATAATATGTCTCAATAAGACCTCATATAACACACGAAAGGTATTGCTCAAAAAGCTTTAGTGACCCACCTACTTGTCACTTATGATGTATGCGCAGTCTCGCGAAACTACAAATATCTCTTTACTCCTATGTAGTATCGATGAACGGTTTAATCCGTTAGAAACTAGACTCATAGATCTTCAATTTGGTTGGTAGATCATCCAATAATTACAAGAATATTGGGAGAAAATCTCAGTTACATTTGACCTAATTTTCAGCACATTATGAATGTAATTTGTGAAGACCTTTGCCAACTTTTGTTCCACAACTTGCTTGACTTCAAAAAGTAGCACACGACTATCATACGACAAACATAACTCATAGCATAACCTCCTTATCATGTAATGAACCATAGTCTCACCCTAAAGTACATGTTATAACATTCCAAACTCGTCTACTTTCGACGAAACTTATTTTTTTCAATTGGTTTAGCTTCTAAACTTTCCAACCCTCTTGGTACTCATTATTCATGATCTTAAATATTGTAACATCCAAGGTAACATGATTAACTTATTGTAAGATACTTTCAAAGATGATCTTCATTTAAAAGCTTACATCAATTGGCTTACGACGTACTCTCACATACGAGACTATGGGGTGTAACACTATACTTTGGCAAAACCTAAATGGGTGGTATTAGTATTTTTGATGATCATTACTTTAGGATTAACCAACGTATAGGCCAGTCCACATACATTGCTTATCACACAAACATGGCAGGCAAGTTGGACATGGGCACATATCATTCACAAAGAACCATAGTGGGCTGTCTTAGGTATTGGAAGGTGTAGAGGCAGTCACCTGTTGGAAGGTAATTTCTCAATTGTGGAGTTGGAAATGGGATCAATAAGAAGTTGTACAATATAATATGGCACTCTCAACATCATTGGATGGTCAGCTTTCTTGGTCAAGGTTATAATATTACGTATGCTAATTTGCTGCCAGTTTTGTTGATCACAATCCATGATAGCTCAGGTGATATTTATAGGCATTATGGACAGATTTACAAAGCGGAATGTGGGCAACAATTGCGATCCCAACATTGGATACTCTTGAGGCGCAAGCATTTGATGGAGCTTCATCTTCATTTAATACTATCAACTCAAGGCATGTTCTTTTTAACTTTGATACTTCCTCCGTTTCAGTTTATGTGAACATATTTCCTTTTTGGTCCGTTTCAAAAAGAATGAACCTTTCCTAAATTTAAAAACAATTTAGCTTAAACTTACAATACTACCCTTAATGAGAAGCTTTTATAACCACATAAATACTCAGACCCCTTTTTAATTTGTTTAGGACCACAAATTTTAAAAACTTCGTGCTCAGTCAAACATTTATGACATTGTTTTATTTTCGTTTTCATTCATAAAAAAGACCACTAAGCACCTAGCTTATTGGTATATTAGCTAAAAAGAAAAATTTATGCTAAAAGGGGGTAAAAGCTCGATTTTGTTCAATAATTCACTGTTCACACGCATGTATATAACAATAGTCAATTACTGAATTTTATTTTGGCAGTTAAACTATAATAGACAAATTTACATGCTTTTCAATGGATGTATCTATTAAATACCTCATGAATAAGAAATGTAACTTTTTTTCAAATAAATTTTTCCTTCTTCTGTATCACCAGCGCAGCCACCACCATTTACTACCAAATTTCTCTATAGATTCATCCCACTTCAAACATTGAATAATTCAGCATTCCTTTAAATTTAAGTAGCAGAGAGAAATCCACAAGAATCAACAATTTCAATCATCAACCAAGTATTTCAAAAGCCGGATTCTTCTGCACCAAAGGTGACCCATATCGTGTAATGCCATACGATACCAACTTTAATAACTGAGAAAGTTGAAAGGTTCCAAAAAGTTGAACTTAGTAACGAGGTTGATGTGCGCCTGCTGAACATAGTGTTTCAGTAGATCTCGATGAAATTAAACGAAACAGACGTATAAAAAGGGGGAAAGACAACTGGAAAAGGTGTTTGTTGGGATTGGGGGGAGAATTGGAGAAATAAAACTCATAGAATTCTTTTTCTCAAGTTGTTATTTTATACATCATCCGAATATGCTATACAGCGCTTAAATGAACATGAGGTGTTCAATAAGCATACAATAAACCATGTTGGAGTATCCAATTCCGATTCTCTCTTCTAGTAGGGCTAACACTCCTGCGTAGAGCTCATCAATCTGAGATTCCAGACCCTAAAGCAAGGTACCTAATCCTGATCAAATGTAACGTCTATCACCAGGGATTCACTATAGTACTACCCTGTCAAACATGTTCTTTTGTAAAGGATATAACCCTTCTAGGCCGAGCCCTAGTCTGAGAAGTATGGAAAATCTACAAATCTCCCCAAAGGATTGTAGCGGGGGAAGACGGCCGGTCAGTCGGATATGGGCAGGTCGAAAACGGATAATGCAAAAATAAATAAATTATCCAACCCGACCCATATTGAATAAGGTAGGAAATTGGTTAACCGGTGGATAATATGTATATCTATATTATCTATGGTTTCTTAAATATGATCACTTTTGGAAGAATTCCTAATCTCTCAAACTTGAGGAACCCCAATTTGAATCTTTGCAAATATAAAAGTTAAAACCCATTGGTTATCCATTGTTTAACCATTTAATAAGTGGATAATATGAATCTTGTCCATATTTGACCCATTTTAAAAAAAATTAATCTCCAACCAATTTTTTAGTAGATAATGTGAATGGATAACTATTTTTTTAAAATCCATTTTGCCACCCCTAATTGTAGCTGTTTGGGCCTAGCATGTATAAATGCGATTGCTACTACTAGTATCATATGATCGCATTTGTTAACAATTTGGAGGATGTTTTCCCAGGGTTGGAGAAGACTTAGGACAGGTGCGTTGCAATCGCAGCATCACGGGCTGTGATTGCAGTCATATTCAAGTAGCTGTTGCCTGAAGAGCTATTTGATTGAGACTTCATCAGATAATTGTACAAGAAGGAACTAGATATATTAGAGAGAAAAAAAAGAACAGATGAGAAAAAATGATAATGATAAATATATAAGGGAATTTTGGATTGGGTCAGGAATCCAAATTTGGGGCGGTATGGATAAACAAACTTCCTATGTTATACTATTCAATTCTCGACGACGAATTGATCTGATAGTTCAGATATGGATGGAGAACACACGTCGTTGCAATCTTAGCTCCTCTTTACGTTAGGGAGGGTCCTGGACTCAACGTTTGGCTACGAGCCTACGACTGTAGCACTACTATGCATACTTCTTGGTTGTGATCACACAACCCTTCATCCACAGCTTGGGCTGCCTCCCAGTGTTGTGTTGCAACTTGCAACATGCAAGCATTACACTTGTTTCGATTGCAGTACAACGTGAATTTTGAAAATGATGCCATTTTCCAGCCTAAGTCCAATCCAAACTCTTCCAAAACATGGGTTGCTATCCCCATATCAAATACACACATTCAGAGTCTGCCAATAACTTAAAACCACCCATATTAAGCATTATAAGAACTAAAGACGTGTAGAAGAGCTACACAGAGTAATGTGGCGTTACATTCTCCCCCACTTAAAAAGTTTCGTCCTAGAATGTCGAAATACGGTCATACCTTTGGTGTGGAAGAGATGTGGAATTCGGCGGAATGATTCCTCAAAAGAACTTTGATTGAAGTGATTTCTTTAGACCTCAATTTGCGAATTTGCTGGTCCACAATGGTTCTGAAACTTCTTTGTAGGATAGCTTATTATCCGAGTTGGAATGGGATAACAAGTATCAGGTTAAGCAAGTACTTCCGTAACATAGAGATATGAGAGAGTGGGTGTACGGATTTAAACTCCAACCGTAGAGCAACGACTATACGAAAATTACATAATAAAGAAACTACTAAACACCAATTTTAGTATTAAAATTAATTTAGAACATATAAAAAGAATTTGTGGTGACAAGAAAATTTCCTTTTGATTATTTATCTAAATAGGTCAATAAGAAGATACAGACACTCTTTTAAGCATAAGCTCATTCTATCCCAACCTCTTAAATGGCTTTGTCCTCATAAAAAATGCAAGGCTTCCCATGATATACACAAGTTGTGAGCAACAAGATGAGAGATAAATTTGGACCCCAACCATCCATTTGGACCTACCGATCATCAATCTTCAAGAACATATCGATTCCTTCTAGCACCAAATGCAATCCTCTGCATGGTAATACAAAATCATGATACCGTTAGAAAGAAATCAGGTGCCAGGGAGGCAGGGACCTTGGTGTTGAGCTGTATAGGAGAAGGTGTTTTCAGGCGGAAAGAGGTGAAGGATATTATAGTAGCAAACTGTTCCACTTAACTGAAAATATTTGGGAATATGCTTTCAATCCTGTGAGGAAACGTATGTAAGTAGGCTTTTTTGATCCATTGGTCGGTATTGATCTAATGTTTGGGACTAAATACTCTGCAACCTGTAAAAATAGACGTGTACGCAAAACCTAAGATGAAGCAGGTGAGGACGCGACAGATCTCATATTCATTTTCTAACAGCAAATAGAAA
The DNA here is from genome assembly GCA_005239535.1 of Nicotiana rustica. Classification (NCBI taxonomy): domain Eukaryota; kingdom Viridiplantae; phylum Streptophyta; class Magnoliopsida; order Solanales; family Solanaceae; genus Nicotiana; species Nicotiana rustica. The sequence goes on along the minus strand of ML539487.1, from coordinate 161,734 downwards.
ATCATCTACTTAAGATATTAAAATCTCACCACATCTGCTGGCTCTGCCAAAACGTTAATGAAGAACTTGGCCTGCATTAAACATAAAACTGTTGTAACTTTTTATTTTCAAAAAGAGTGCAAGACAGACCCTAAATGCAAGAACATAAGTTCCAATCAGCATTTTACCTGCTTCGTGTTGGCACCAGACATTAAAAGATCAGTTGTGACCATCCCAGGCTGCAATGTGAGTTGAATGTGGGTTCAGATATAACAGGATTGAATGGAGACAAATGATAGAGAACACGTTGGGAGTCCAAATATAAAGAGCCAATTCTAGGATAGATAGCAGAATGTAATCTCATAGCCAGGAAAAAGGGCCCCAAAACAAAACTAACCAAGTATTTGAGGTAAACATTTATGGATCTCAACTAAAGTTACATAGGTCCTCAATCCAACTACGCCATATAGGAAATATACGTTTTTGCAATGCAACGGTTATCTGCCACAATTATGTTATATAAAAAATTAGATCAGTAGCTCCTGTGTGACAAGAAAGTGCCACCGAAACTTAAAGGCAAGTTCTATAGAGTGGTGGTTAGATTGGCCATGTTGTATGGGGCTGAGTGTTGGGCAGCCAAGAATTCTCATATCCAAGACCAAAAGATGAAAGTAGGAGAAATGAGGATATTAAGATGGATATGCAAGCACACTAGGCTGGATAAGATTGGGAATGAAGTTATTCGGGAGAAGGTGGGCGTGGCTCCCATGGACGACAAGATGCGGGAAGCGAGGTTTAGATGGTTCGGGCACGTGCGGAAGAAAAGCCTAGACGCCCCGGTTAGGAGGTGAGCGGTTGGCATCAGCAGGTATGAGGAGAGGTAGAGGGCGGCCTAAGAAGTATTTCGGGTGAGGTGATCAGGCAGGACATGACGCGACTTTAATTTCTGATAACATGGCTCTTGATAAGAAAGTGTGGAGGTCGAGCATTAGGGTTGTAGGTTAGGCGGGAGTCGAGCGTCCTTCTACTTTGTACCGGGGGCGGGGTTAGGTTGATAGTGTTTCGCCTTGGGGTGTTAGTGGTTATGTAGTTTCCACACTATTTTTTTTTTCCATAGTTCTATGACATTATTACGGGTTATTTTATGCTTTTCCATCTAATTTCTGTCTCTTACGATGATAATATTATTTTTCTGGCTTTTGTTGTTGTCACTGATCTATTGTGTATTTTCGTCTTCTTGAGCCGAGTATCTTTCGGAAACAGCCTCTCTACCCCTCTGGGGTAGAGGTAAGAATACGCTCTATCCTCCCCAGACCCCACTTGTGGATTTTTACTGGGTTGTTATTGGGTCTGGCACTTCATCCAATATGCAAAATCAGCAGCTAACAGCTTATATTCTTATATACATGGAATCTATCATGTCGTCAGCACAAAAGCTTTGATTTGCACCACCATTGGGCGTTGAGACTATCAAGTATCTACAATTTATCATATGCATGTAATATGCAAACTTTGCAAGCAAATCATCAAGGTGGCAAGAATTATGGTGGAATTATAAGTGTAATTGCCATGTTCTCAGATTGTCCCAGAAAAACAAGATTCAGGGTTCTGTACTATCACAAGATCAATTTCACATAAATTAGGAACACTATTTGTTTGTCATCATTAGTATGTTTTTAAAATGATGAATCACATGTAAGATGGAATATTTGTTAGGATTTTCTATCTCAAACTTGACAGCATAAGAGATGCTTTATACTCATCATTTTTAGGAACTTAACATGCTTATCAGAATCACATCAGATAAAAAAACGTGGAATATTCAATGTACAGCAAAAAAAATGAAAATAACACCCACAGAATAATCATAATAACTCAAATAAAAAAGACGAGCAATCTTCTCAATAATCCAAGACACACTATAAGATCACAAGATAAATGAAGCAGGGCATACCGATAGATTATGCACTATAACATTTTTAACATCTTGCATTTCCAATTCTGCCTGCAGCGAAATCAACAAAATCTATGCTGTAATATCTCATCACGAAATATAACAGAGAGAACAAAGGGTGACACCAGATTGCACAATGACATAACTTTTGCAGCTATCCTACTTTTGTACATAGAGACGCATCTAAGAAGAATGAAGGCCCGCCAGCATTCAAGTTTTCCAACTGCAGGTTTAACGTTTTGTGAAATGTTGATTTAATACTTCATCTATCAAAGTTGTATTTTATGATTTCAAGAATTATGTAATTCCAGTTTTCTGTGGCAACTGTAAGGGAAAATAATACAGGACAATAGAAGTATAATCCGTGATTTATCATGTCTTTGACTTTTATCCTCTCAGCCATTCATTATTTAGGGTGCCAAGCACGTGATGAAAACTTACAGATTACATGGATAATTGATCATCCTGGAACTCAAAATTAGCAAAAANTAATCCAAGACACACTATAAGATCACAAGATAAATGAAGTAGGGCATACCGATAGATTATGCACTATAACATTTTTAACATCTTGCATTTCCAATTCTGCCTGCGGCAAAATCAAAAAAAATCTATGCTGTAATAATTCATCACGAAATATAACAGAGAGAACAAAGGTGACACCAGATTGCACAATGACATAACTTTTGCAGCTATCCTACTTTTGCTACATAGAGACGCATCTAAGAAGAATGAAGGCCAGCCAGCATTCAAGCCTTCCAACTGCAGGTTTAACGTTTTGTGAAATGTTGATTTAATACTTCATCTATCAAAGTTGTATTTTATGATTTCAAGAACTATGTAATTCCAGTTTACTGTGGCAGCTGTAAGGGAAAATAATACAGGAAAATAGAAGTATAATCCGTGATTTATCATGTCTTTAACTAGTCTTGACCTTTATCCTCTTAGCCATTCATTATTTAGGGTGCCAAGCACGTGATGAAAACTTTCAGATTACATGGATAATTGATCATCGTGGAACTCAAAATTAATGTCTCTTAACATTAAACCCAACACTAAATGATCCTGCATAGGGGTGTTACGTTGAAGGTGTGCCTCATCTAAATGATCCTGCATAGAGTTTGACAACAACCCGGGAAGAAGGGTGAGGGAGTATGTTAAAATTGTTAGACAGGACAAATTTCTTTATTTTCGTTCTGTAACACATCCCCTTGTGTACGCGCCTAATTCTTTTTCTTTCCCAAGCACATGGATATATTTGTTGATAGGTAGTGGTGAGACTCGAATCGTTTGCCTATTCTAATACAAAATTGAATAGTGTAAGCTGCCTCATAAAAGCATAAACAGTTAGAGAGGGAACGTTTTCATATACATATATACATATATAAATATATTTTAGGTCGCAAACTGAGTACATGCCTGCAATGATTTGGTTAAGTGCACAACACTGCGCTTTGTCGCTCCATATGCAGCAAATCTGAAGAAGGAAAAGGAAACAAGACCCATCACTGAGAAGAACTGCGAGAAGGGACGCAAGTGAGAAACTAGTTGCATTATTCTCACTAGTGACCTCCTATATGAAGTTGATAGTAATGCACTTCCAAGATATTAAAAATCTACAAGGGATTTCATAAAGAAAGATTAAATCTGAAACAAACAGAAGGGGCACATTCGAAAAAGAAAAATGGAGATGGGAGCAGACAACCTAAAGAGAAAACTTGAAGAGACAATCATGAACATATTGATAATTGTTTAATATTCAAGCATGACATGTTACCAGTTTTGTTCCAAAGTATGTTACTTGATCTATTAATGACGCAACATCATGTATTGAAGTCATAACGCTTATAGCCACCAGTAATTATTTGAAGTCATAACGCTTTTACAATTGGTCAGAGGATGTATCATGTAGCAGTACAAGGATTATCATGGAATAGGATCAGCTATGATATTTTGAGCTTCAGGATACACAAAGTTAAGTTTACTCTAGCAACAACCCAATGCGTCTAACTAAAGAAAATTTATTAAGCTGTTTAGATGATTATTGTTTTATCCTTCTTGTCCAAAACAAACTTGAAGTTTGCCTCCCATGAACTTTTTATTAAAATTAACTTTGGGGGGCTACGGTGAGGTTTCAGAAAACTTGAATCAAAAGCTTTGAGTTTTTCCCAGTTCCCTTTGCACTGTTACCCATTTTCTGCTATCAAACGAAAAAGATGAGGGTGCCAAAAATCGGAACTGAAAAACAAATCATAATCCAATTTCTTCTTCAGTCCCTTCCTAGAAAATCCTTTTATAGGATCCCTCCCCCCCTCAGGTCATGAAGATAAACGGACAAGCAAAAATCTGCAAAGAAACTGCAACAGATGTGCAGAAGCAGGTCAAATTCCAATTAAATCATCGCATAACACATGCATGTACTGAAGCAACACATTTAGTGGTTCTTAGAAATACTATTCTCGCACGAAGGTTTTCCATAACTTTCTTGCCAACTTGCATAATGGTTGTACTTAATGAGTTTAAGGTCCAGTTATTAAAGGACCAACTTGATGTTTCCACCAAAAGGTTGGTAAAGTTAAGAAAGAACTCTTGTGGTTCCAATTTCAAAAGTAGGGCAAACTCTTGGTTGATGAACCAATGTCAATGGGAAACAATTTGTGCACCATGTGAGACATCCAGGTGACATTCCGGGGATATGGAGAAAAATGAGATACTTTTTCTTGATAAGCTATTCACTTCTCAAATCTCCCTTATGAAAATGTTCTAGGCCACGGCACCATCTCTTCTGATACATTATGCATAAGTTGAGTGCCGCTAGGAAAGGAATAAAGATACCTGGGGGTTGGTCTTCCATCTGAACCAGCCCCATCAATATTAAAAATATGACCTCCTCGAGCCTGATTCTGCATCAAGTTTATAGCCTAAAATAACAAGTGTTAGCAAACAGAGGCTAATCAACAAAGAGGAATTCAACAACCGAGCAACACAATTTACCTCACGACAACATATCATCAAACCAAGAGTATTTGTAGTGACAACTTGACTGCATGCAAATCGAGTTCATGAAAACCTTCAATAAACAAAGATAGGACACAAGAGAAGGGTAAAAGAGCTCACATTAGATCTTCGTCAGAAGCTTCTGCCAGGGGTTTGAAGCTATATGCATTTGATCCTGCATTATTGATCTGCATCGTGCTCGAGAATTTGTAAGCAACCAACAAATATTAGGATATCAACATTTCAACATATAAGTTTCTCAATGACTAAAATCTTAACTTTCTTTCTCAAAGACTAAAACAAAAACAAAAAAATTACCACCTTGGGGTGGATTGACAAAAAAGTACTTATATAAATTACTTCTTTTGTCCCAATTTATGTGATGCACTTTCCGTTTTAGTCTATCCCAAAAACAAAGATACCTTTTTATATTAGAAATAATTTTACTTTAAACTTCTATTTTACCCTTAATGGGATGATTTATAGTCACACAAATATCTATGACTTGTTTTAAACCACAAGTTTCATAAAATCTTTCATTCACTCTTAAACTCCGAGCAAGTCAAACTACATCACATAAAATGAGGCAAAGGGAGTACAACTTTAAAATATTCAGTACAAAGTTTTCCTCTTTCCTTTTACCAACTCTTTTTACCAGATATTTGATGTGTTAGATTACCCAGATGTAATCATATTGACTGTGAACATGCGAATATTTGGAGTCCAAAACAAAAATGACTCGAAAAACTTTTTTTTTAACGGAAAGAATACTATACCACATATGCCATCTGAAAGGTCAGTATAACAACCGAGCATGTTTGTTTCAAAATATGTTTCATGTTCATTCAATGTCTAACTCCTATCATGGGGATTTCTTCAGCTACCCTCCCCTTTTTGCCTTTTCTAAACCAATCGTTACAAGAAAGTTTTTAAGGCATAGTTCAACACTTATAAAGTAACTTTTAGGCTGAAATTGTGAGAATAAATAGGTAAATATAGTCTGTATAGTATTTATAATGGGCTGAACTTGTCTTATAGTAAGCGAAACTCAAAGAAACATTCATTGCATAGACGAATATTGGAAGTACACTGCACTTTCTGGAAAAACAATTACATTCTCTTGCTTTAAATGACATAACTCTATAAGAATCAATATTATGTACAATGTTATATGATTTTTAATGCGACTTTAATAAATGTACGAAGTAGATTCACCTACTTCACAACATATACAAATCAATGACATGTATTACTTGTTAATAAGTGAACAAAGAGACCTATGTTGTACACGTTTTTTAACAAGAGTTACAGTGTACACACTTTTAACAATTTTTCATGTTGGAACTTCGGGAGAGCGAGTCTCCTCCGTAGAGATATCAATCCAAGTATTTTTACAGCAAGCAAACATGTCCAGAAACCATAAGAAAATACACACACTCGGTAAAATAAGGTTGTGTAAGGGTGGGTTTATTTTCTTTCTCTTAACTCAGAAGTTCTTTTTCTTTCTAGTAAGATAGTAGTGGATCGAGAAAACAAAGCTTAAAAGGCGAAAGTGATAAGTGGGTATTTTACCAACTTATCTTGTCTTTAATCTTAGATTTTTGCTATGTTTAGTTGATAAAATCGTGTGTTTAATGTCATTTACTTTTAGTTTACAAGTTTTATTTGATTTAGAAGTGATGGTGAAGAAACCAAGTGAAACGAGTCAAAAAGGAGCTAAAATGAAGAATAAAAACCTGCCTAGTGAATTACCCTTCGTGAACGCGAAGGTGTAATGCGAACGCGAAGCACCAGGAAGCCAAACCTTTGCAAATGTGAAGGATAGTTCGCGAACGCGGAGAAGCAGGAAGCCAAACCTTCGCGAACACGAAGTATATTTAGCGACGCGAAGCTGCAGAAATCAAATCTTCGCGAACGCGGAGGATGGATCGCGAACGCGAAGAAGAAATGGGCGGAAAAACTGGGCAGTTATGGAATTTCACGTTTTTGACCCCAAACCATTTAATACACGCCCTAGCTCATTTGTAAACTATCTTTGGCACATCTTTGGCATATCTTTGGCACACTTTGATAAGAGAACACGAGTTTTGGAGCTAGGGTTCTTGCACACACACTTGGGTCTTGAAGATTTGAAGCTTTTGGTTGAGAATTTCTTACCCATTTATGTTCATTTCTTCATTTCCTTGCTTTGTATTGAATATTTAAGTGTGTAGTATTTTTTTCAACACTTGAATCTTGTTTATGGGAATATCCATATTTAAAGTGTGGATTAAATATATGTTGTGCTTATGTATTGAACGATTTTTACTTATTATGAAGTGAGTTATTGTTTATTTAATTATTCTTGTTATTTAATGTTTCCAAAGGGATTAGCTAACCCTAGGACTCGCCATTAACTTCGAATTAATTTTGGGAAAGATAATTGGGTTAATTAACAAGAATTTGAGGCGTGAACTACTTGTAGCCATATTCGGTGTGCTTAATCTCTTAATTGTTTTAGGGATAATTCAATTAGGAAGTCTTCTTAGTCTATGGAAGAAGCTAAAATAGAATTATTATCCGAGGCCAATTAACATAAACTCGCTCAAATTTGTAAAATCGTGAAATACATTGGATCGTTACTTGAGTGTAATTCCCTTTGCATCCATGCTTGTAGCCATCATTTTATTTGCTTTCTAGGTTAGTTTACATTTTCGCAATTAGACATAAATATTTTCTCAAAACCTTTTTAAGTGTTTGGCTTAGCATAATAAGTGATAATTATCTTACACGCCTAATCGCCGACATATTGTTCTCTGTGGGATTCGACCCCGACTCAGAGTTAGGTAAATTATATTGCATGCGGCCGTTTTCATTTACTTTTTAGTAGTGAAGTTGGTCTATTTTGTAGGTACTCTAGGTATAAAATGATCCGGAACACAATGAAATTGAGCAGGAACATGTCTCGGAAGTTGAACAAGAGGAACCCTTTGATCATGACCGGTTTTTATCTGCGGAATGTGAACGGAAATATGATAAACTCTTGTCAAAAACCATTGCAAGGGAAAGAAGCATAAACATGGAAAAGGTTGAAGCTAAAATGCCGGGCTTCTACACAAGATTGGTAGAAAGCAGGTGGATTTGTTTTGTCGCTCAAACAAATGATGCCAACTACACAGTAGTGTTGGAATTCTATGCAAATGCCTTGAGGACCGACTTCCAAGGAGTCTTAATTACTATTGTGCAAGGTGTTCAAGTCAACTTCAGTAATGAGGTTTACAGAGACATAGCAAAAGCAGGAGGAAACCAATGGTTGGTGGACAAATTGCAAGACGGGGTGACCCCAAAGTGGTTGACAGTGCAAGGGTCTCTATTGAGACAAAGACATGGCTCTCTATTATCGGGTCTTGCCTTCTACAAATGACACAGATGTGGTGACACCAAAGACGACGCTGATAATTGCTGCTATCATGGACGGACTACCTGTGAACGTGGCGGAGCACATTGTTAGAGAAATCGAGAAAGCCACCCATAGGAGGTCCAAGAGCCTATTCTTCTCATCATTGATCACTCGGCTATGCTATGATGTTGGTGTGTTAAAACGCCCAAATGATGGTGAGAAAGGTTCGGGAAAGCTGACGATCCACCCATTCCTGAAAAGGGGACCCACTGACAAGCAGAAAAAGAGGAGGATTGATGTTGCATCCTCTTCATTTGGGCAGTTCTCTGAGGCCACCATTGATCTCGTCGGACCCTTTACACCTGCACCAGGGTCATTTGACCCCATGGGACCACTCCGGTCCGGCCCTCACACTGTGTGTTACCTATCTAGCCTGATACATGGAGTAGGTGCACATATTAAGTAGCTTATAGTTAGCCTTCCTATTGGCCCGCCTGGGTTCGCACATCTACTGGCACTGCTGCCCCATCATCCCTGGATGACGTGGTCAAAGAGCAAAAAGCAATAACAGGCAAGATGGAGTCCATGGAGTCCATGAACAACAAGTTGGAAAATATGAGTTGCCAACAAGGAAAGATTGAGATGGATAAGCTGAGGTCGTTTTTGCAGTTCAAATGACTCTGATGATGATGAGCTCAAATTTCCTTCCACCTCCAGTGATGCAGTTTCCGGAAGCACCTCTTTCATTTTATCTTGTTTTGTTTAGTTGCATTGAGGATAGTACAACACTTTAGGTTGGGGGTGATTATTTTTGTCAACTTGTGTTGACGTTGTAGTTTATTAGTGATAATTTAAAGTTTAATTCTAGCATGTTAGCATTAGTTTTTTCTTATTTTGCTACTTTATTTACTTGTAGTAGTCTTAATTAAAATCCTTGGCTTTTCTTTATGCCGCGGTTCTTTTCCAACAAAATAATTTGTCGAACCGGGTGACTTTTCCCTATGATGGATGGCGTGACAACTTTCTTAAGGGATTAGTCTTGTTTAATTTTTTTTAGGTTAATATTTTTTTTTTGTTAGTTTAGTAGCTAGTAATGAATAAATTGGTAATTGGGTGTGATCTTTTGTCCATAAACGAACGTGTGGCTTGTTTGGTACCAACATGATTTAAACTTTGGCATATGAAGTTTTGATTTTTAAAATGAAAAATGATCGAAGTGATAATCCTTGTTGTGACTTTTAGGTTTTATTTTTGGCTCTTTGATTCATTAAATAGTCTTTTAGGCTATATATGATTTTCTTTGGGTTCATTGGTTTTAATTGGATTTATATGTCATTCGAGTTTGCATGTGCCATGTGCTGTGAGATTTGTTGTGATTTCTCTTGCATTATTTGTAGTCTAGAACTTGCCCGGAATGTGCTTCAAGACAAAATCCTAGACTAACTTGGTTTGAAAAATGATGTTCGGCCTTCCTTGGACCGTTATGATATATGCAAACTCGAGTGACATATAAATCCAAAATCCATTTAAAACGAATAAACCCAAAGAAAATCATATATAGCCTAAAAGACTATTTAATGAATAAAGAGCCAAAAATAGCACCTAAAAGTCACAACAAGGATTATCATTTCAATCAATTTTCATTTTAAAAATCAAAACTTCATATGCCAAAGTTTAAATTATGTTGGTACCAAACAAGCCACATGTTCGTTTATGGACAAAAGATCACACCCAATTACCAATTTATTCACCACTAGCTATTAAGCTAACTAAAAAAATATTTACCTAACAAAAATTAGACAAGACTAATCCCTTAAGAAAGTTCACACCATCCATCATAGAGAAACGTCATCCGGTTTGACACAAATTATTTTCTTGGAAAAGAACTACGGCATAAAGAAAAACCAAGGATTTTAATTAATACTACTACAAGTAAATAAAGTAGCAAAATAAGAAAAAGAAAAAAACTAATGCTAACAAGATAGAATTAAACTTCAAATTATCACTAATAAACTACAACGTCAACCAATCTACACAAGTTGTCACAATAATCATGCTCCAACTACATCATCACATGTAAATGAGTCACCCCCAACCTAAAGTGTTGCACTGTCCTCAATGCAACTAAACAAAACAAGATAAAATGAAGGAGGTTCTCCCCTAAACTGCATCACTCGTAGCTGGAGGTGCAAGGAAATTTGAGCTCCTCCACCTCCTCATCAGAGTCATTTGAACTGCAAAACGACCTCAGCTTATCCATCATTTTGTTCAAAAATTTGCTCTTTTTCTTTTCGTGCTCCCTGAACTTTCTCTGCCGCATCTCAATCTTCCCTTGCCGGTGGCTCATATTTTCCAACCCATTGTTCATGGACTCCATCTTGCCCGTTATTGCTTTTTGCTCTTTGACCACGTCATCCAGGAATGGTGGGGCAACAGTACCAATAGATGTGCCAACCCCAGGTGGGACAGTAGGAAGGCCAACTATAAACTGCCTAATGTGTGCATCTACTCCATATGACTGGATAGGTGATGCATAGTGTGAAGGGCGGACTAAAGTGGTCCCATTGGGTCAAATGACCCTGGTGCAGGCGTAAAGGGTCTGGCGAGATCAGTGGTGGCCTCAGAGAACTGCCCAAATGAAGAGGATGCAACATCAATCCTCCTCTTTTTCTGCTTGTCACTGGGTCCCCTTTTCGGCAATGGGTGGATCGTCGGCTTTCCCGGACCTTGCTCATCATCATTTGGGCGTTTTAACACCCCAGCATCATAGCATAGCCGAGTGATCAATGATGGAAAGAATAGGCTCTTGGACCTCCCATGGGTGGCTTCCTTGATTTCTCTAACAATGTGCTCCCCCACGTTCACAAGTAGATAGCATCAATTATCAATGCCCTATTTGGTGTCACATCAGTGTCATTTGTAGAAGGCAAGACCCTTGCAGAGATAATAGAGAGCCGCGTCTTTGCCTTAGCAGTGAAGTCATGACAATCAACTCCCTTGCGCATTGTCAACCACTTCGGGGTCACCCCGTTATGCAATTTGTCCACCAACCACTGGTTTCCTTCTGCTTTTGCTCTGTCTCTGTAAACCGCATTATCGGCATTGGGAAGACCAGAAATTCCGTTGATTACCTCAAGGTTAAAGTTGACTTGAAAACCCTCCACAGTAATAACTAAGGCTTCTTGGAAGTCGGTCCTCAAGGCATTTGCATAGAATTCCAACACTACTGTGTAGTTGGAATCATTTGGTTGAGCGGCAAAACAAATCTACCTGCTTTAAACCAATCTTGTGTAGAAGCCCCANCACACATCTCGCCAAAAATTTGACAATATCAATCACACACTCACACTCAACCAACCTCACCCAGCAAGAAAGCATAGATTCACACATAATATTCACATCAAAACTCTAAAATTTCAGCCCTTACCATGACTTCTTTTTGTTTTCTTTCACTATTTTAGCACAATGAAGAACAAAGATTACTTTCCAGGAGGAGAGTGGATAAACACATACCTTTGAGTGCTGAGTGAAGATTTCAAAGAATTGAAGATTATTGGGAAAGATGAATTTGGGTGTTAAGGAGTAGGAAGAAACCGTTTTTATGTTTTGGGTAGAAATGTTGGTGATTTCAGACTTCCAGCGTTTTTAATTTTTTGGTCACTTACCCGAGGCACGCGTTCGCGAGATCTAGACTGCCTTCGCAATGGGTTCAAATTGTCTAAAGGGTCGCAAATTCGACAAAGTCATCACAGACACGTATGCTAAGAATTTTATTACCCTTCACGATCGTGAAGGTCCATCGCGAACACCAAGCAATGTTTCTGCAATTTCTAGCAGCTACTGGTTTTTCTCTCCGATCGCCCCAACTTGCTCGAATCAACTCCAAAAATTCTAAAATTTGGCAGATTTGTTAAAAGCAATATAGTAAGCTATTCTAAAAAGGAAAATTTTAGAAATGACTTAAAAAACGTTTTGAACACGATGGGTGTGTGCTTGGCCAATGTACGACTGCATTTTTGATTGCATAACCATTATGTAGTCCGCAAAATTGGCATTCCACTGCATTATTGAATGACTAGGGCTTACGAACTTGTAATTCATTCCACGACCAGTATGTGGTACACATAATCACTATGCGGTCCGCATAACCACTATGCGGTCACATTTTCTTTGCCGCAGAAAATCAAGCTTAGCCACCTTTTCTTCATTTTCCCTGCACTCTAAGACACACACATATCAAAATGTTCAATAAATATAAATAATCTACAAAAAAAAATAATCTAAAAAAGTCATTTGAAAATGACCGGTTGTCTCCCACCTAACGCCGCATTTAACGTCGTGGTATGACGCGCATTAACTTTACCACTTTTCTCTTCACTTGGAAGATATGAATTGCGCACCTAACTTGGAATCAATCTTGTGACCACGAGCGGTGGGAGGTGGTAAGTAGATGATCAAGCCAAATGCCATTTGCTTCATTTTGCATTTCTTGACTTTCATGTGTGAAATGTCATTTGCCTTCTTGTGCCTTCAAATTGTAAAATGTATGGTCATTGCTTTTCCTCCTCGCAATCCCTCATTGACTCGTGTAGTTCAATTCCCATATCACCACACAACTCCAATGTTGAGAAATGCTTGAAATGTGACAGCCTCCACATTGCAATTTTCTCGAATTTTGACATCCTCTTGGTCCCCCGAACTAGAGTCCAATTCAACCATGTTTTCAACTATATCGGTTGACTCTAATTCCATATTTTTCTTGGCACCACTAACGAGCATGGAGTCAGTTGGCGGATGTTCAATTCTTGATTCCTCAAAATAAAGTTCATTTTCTTCCTCGAAGTCGGACTCTTCTTGATCTCTTTCCACACTCAGCCTCAACAAATATTTTCATTTGATCTTCCAAAGTGCGGATATTCTCATCATTTTGAGTCAAGACTTGTTTCAAGTCCTCGAGTGCCAAATTGTGCTTCTCCTCATTTTCAAGAATAACCTCCAACATAAGCAACATCCTCTCATTTTGAGCATTTGAGAGTTCTTAGTTTTGATCAAGTGCCAAGGAATGATTTTCGGCTTCCACATCTAAGGAAGGTTCTTGACTACACTTTCGAGGCTTTTTGAACCTCTAAAGCTTCAAGCATTTCTTCCATTTGTGAGTTCAACCTTTCAAGCACAAATCATTTTGGAGACTATTTTCCAAAAGCTCCTCCAAGACATTTTGCTCTTTCTTTCCTCCTTCAAGTAGGCACTCTAACATGAGCTTGAACTCTCCATTTTAACCATGCTCAATTTCTTCCACTTCCATAACCCTATAATTTTCATCACAAAAAATAGAATCATCATAACGAGGGATCGGGGAAAGGAAGGACACATAAGCACAATTATCCCAATGACCATTTTGAACACCACACTTATCACATATACTCCACTCATGGGTTTGAGATTGTACGCACAATCCGCCCCCGGGAGAATTTAAACAATTTTTCCACGAGTGTGGTCCTCCACAATAAGGACAAGGGTCATCAAAGTATGAACAACTACCATCCGACCAATTTTCATTACAAGATGCCAGTTTTCAAAACTAAGAAAATAAACAAGAAAACAAATAAGAAGATAAACAAAGATAAAAAACTAATTACACAAATATTCACAAGTTTGGACCAAAGCACGTACGCTTACTTCCCAAACAACTTAAATACGCCAAATTGTTCCCCGGCAATGGCGCCAATTTTGGTGGCGTCCAAATCCATTACTAAAAAGTAAATGGACACGATCACATGCAATATAATTTACCCAACTATGAGTTGGGGTCTAATTCTTTAGAGAACAATGCATAGGCAATTGGGCGTGTAAGAGAAATATTGGCAAACTTTTTTTTCTTACCTTCGGTTCTTTCTCTGCAACAGTCAAAATAGCCAATGGNCCAGGCGCCGGTCTCTAGAAGCTTCTGGAATGTTCAATTTGTATGGCCTCAGTGATGAGAATATTTTGTGTGCCACTTCTGATGATGCATGCATTGGGCACAAGTATATGTCAGTTCCGTAGATCAAGGCTTTCAAGGACTCCTGAGTTGGTGATTTGTCACCAGGCAGCACATTACACATTAGCAGATGGATGCTATAAATTCCTCCGAAAAATCATAAAATACTGTGCGGCCATACAATATACTCTAAATTCTCGTTGTCGAGGGAAGTGAATCAACAAATGCATGCAAGGAGGGATGTAATTCAGGAGGTGTAGTTCACAATGGCCAATGGGTCTCAAACCAACAGTCACAATGGCAAATGGGTCTCAAACCACGGCAACTGCAATATGCCAAGAAAGCCCACTTCCTTCCTTACATATAGATTCAGTTCTTTATGTTCCTAGTAGTTCTTTTAATCTCATAGTCGTTAGTCGACTAGCCAAATCACTTAAATGCGTTGTTTTATTTCTTGATGAACTTGATTTTATACGGGAACGCAGTACGGGGCGGATCATTGGTACTGGGCGTGAATCGGATGGACTTTATTACCTTATCCTTGCAAAATCACATGGACTCGCATCTTGTCTTCCTTCAACAACTTGTCCTGCTACTGATTCACCAGATTTATTACATAAACGGTTGGGACATCCCAGTTTGTCAAAAGTTCAGAAAATGGTGCCTGGGTTTATCTCACTTGTTCACTCTAGAGTGTGAGACATGTCAGCTCGGTAAGCATACCCGCTCACATTTCCCTCGGCGTCTTGCTAATCGAGCGGAGTCACATTTTACTTTAGTCCACTCAGATGTTTGGGGTCCTAGTCGGGTCAGTTCTACCTAGGGATTCCGCTACTTTGTCAGTTTCATTGATGATTATTCTAGGTGCACTTGGATATTTTTGATGAAAAATTGATCTACAGTTGTTTTCTATTTTCCAGACCTTCCACGCTGAAATTCAAAATCAATTTAGGATTTCTATCCGCACATTTCGTAGTGATTCCGAACCTTCCACGCTGAAATTCAAAATCAATTTGGGGTTTCTAGCGGCACATTTCGTAGTGATAATGCCCTAGAGTATTCGTCATCCCCGTTTCAACAGCTTATGAACTCTCACGGGATTATTCATCAAACATCTTATCCGTACACATCTCAACAAAATGGGGTAGCTGAAAGAAATAATAGACATCTTATTGAAACTGCTCGTACCCTACTCATACAATCTCATGTTCTGTTACGTTTTTGGAGGATGGAGTTCTTACATCTTGTTATCTTATTAATCGTACGCCATCTTCAGCTATCCAGAACCAAGTTCCATTCTCTGTCCCGTTTCCCCACTTACCTTTGTTCTCCTTTCCACCCCGTGTCTTTGGAAACACGTGTTTTGTTCATAACCTTACTCCTGGAAAAGATAAGTTAGCTCCTCGTGCTCTTAAGTCCGCTGATGTTACCTTCTTTGAAGCCCAATCATACTTCATAGGTCCAGGTAATCACTTAGATATTTCTGCGGTGCTACCAGTTTCATCTTTTGGAGATTCAGTCACTATCTCCCATTCATCTTCCTCTACAAATCCAGCTCACCACTTATTGCTCCAGTTGCAGCTCCAGTTCCACCACCTATTGCTCCAGTTGCAGCTCCAGTTCCACCACCTAGTCCAGTTCAACCTTCTGCAGCTCCACCATTCTTGACTTATCATCGTCGTCCACGTCCAGCATCAGGTCCAGGTGATTCACGTCCTGCATTAGATTCTGCACCTACTGCGGACTTGTCTCCTCTTAGTCAACCAATTGCACTCCGCAAAGGTATACGATCCACACTTAATCCTAATCCTCATTATGTTGGTTTAAGTTATCATCGTCTGTCATCACCTCATTATGCTTTTATATCATCTTTGTCCACTGTTTCTATCCCTAAGTCTACAAGTGAGGCACTATCTCATCCAGGATGGCGACAGGCTATGATTGACGAGATGTCTGCTTTACATGCGAGTGGCACTTGGGAGCGTGTTCCTCTTCCTTCAAGTAAGCCTACTGTTGGTTGTCATTGGGTTTATGCAGTCAAAGTCGGCCTGGATGGCCAGGTTGATCGGCTTAAGGCGCGTCTAGTTGCAAAAGGATACACTCAAATTTTTGGGCTTGATTATAGTGACACTTTCTCCCCCGTGGCTAAAGTAGCATCTGTTCGTCTCTTTTTGTCCATGGTTGTTGTACGTCATTGGCCTCTTTATTAGTTAAACATTAAGAATGTTTTTTCTCCACGATGATCTTGAGGAAGAAGTTTATATTGAGCAACCACCTGATTTTGTTGCTCAGGGGGAGTCTAGTGGTCTTGTATGTCGATTACGCAGGTCACTATATGGTTTGAAACAGTCCCCTCGAGCTTGGTTTGGCAAGTTCAGCACAGTTATTCAGGAGTTCGGCATGACTCGTAGTGAAGCTGATCACTCTGTGTTTTATCGGCATTCTGCTCCTAATCTGTGTATTTATCTAGTGGTTTATGTTGATGATATTGTTATTACTGGCAATGATCACGATGGTATTACTAATCTGAAGCAGCATTTCTTTCAGCACTTCCAGACTAAG
Organism: Nicotiana rustica; assembly: GCA_005239535.1. NCBI lineage: Eukaryota > Viridiplantae > Streptophyta > Magnoliopsida > Solanales > Solanaceae > Nicotiana > Nicotiana rustica. The sequence goes on along the minus strand of ML539487.1, from coordinate 144,883 downwards.
GATCTGGGCAGATTGAAGTATTTTCTAGGTATTGAGGTCGCTCAGTCTAGCTCAGGTATTGTTATTTCACAGCAGTAGTATGCCTTAGACATTCTTGAGGAGACTGGAATGATGGGCTGCAGACCTATTGACACTCCTATGGATCCGAATGCTAAGCTTCTGCCTGGACGGGGGGAGTCTCTTAGAGATCCTACGAGATATAGAAGGTTGGTCGGCAAATTGAATTACCTCACAGTGACTAGACCTGACATTTCTTTTCCGGTGAGTGTTGTAAGTTTATGGATTCTCCCTGTGATAGTTACTGGGATGCATTTGTTTGCATACTTCGGTATATAAAGTCAGCTCCAAGCAAAGGATTACTATTCGAGGATCGAGGCCACGAGCAGATTGTTGGGTAGACAGATGTTGATTGGGCAGGATCACTTTCTGATAGACGTTCTACGACTGGATATTGTGTTCTAGTAGGAGGTAATTTGGTCTCTTGGAAGAGCAATAAACAGAATTTAGTTGCTCGATCTAGCGCCGAAGCCGAATAACGGGCCATGGCTATGGCAACGTGTGAGCAAGTTTGGGTCAAGGAGTTGAAGTTCGGAGAAATCAGCAAGATGGAATTGGTGTGTGATAATCAAGTTGCTCTTCATATTGCGTCAAATCCGGTGTTCCATGAGAGGACTAAACACATTGAGATCGACCGTCACTTTGTCAGAGAAAAGATACTCTCAGGAGATATTGTTACAAAGTTTGTGAAGTCAAATGATCAACTAGCAGATATTTTCACTAAGTCTCTTCCTGGTTCTCGTATTAGTTACATCTGTAACAAGCTCGGTACATATGATTTATATGCACCGGCTTGAGGGGGAGTGTTGAGTAGTTAGTCATGTATAGTGTCCCACATCGGGAAGTAGATACCTATTATTATGTAATAATTGTATATAAATAGGGCATTGTACAACACTTTAGAAAATTAATAATATTTTCTCCCGTGCTTTCTCACAGTAGTCAAGCGTTTCGCTTTGTCTTACCCAGTTCGCAAGCATTAGTGTTAGTATGATATTTTTTTGTTCATAAATTGCTACTACTACCCGGAGTTTAACTGCTTTCTTGCCTTCGGTATTTTTATCTTGTTGTAGTTCCTACTTGTTGCCATTACTCTTTTTTATCCTTTCTCTAGCCGAGGGTCTATCAAAAACAGCCTCTCTGCCCTTCTAGAATAGGGGTGAGGCTCGTACATCTTACCCTCCCCAAACCCCACTTGTGGGAAATTACTGGTTTGTTGTTGTTGTTGTATAGTTGGTCAAACTTGGTCTTAACAGTTGTTAACATGCGACATGAGACAAAGGCCTTATAACGTATGAATTTTATAAAATATAGGTATTTTGGTTCCATTTAGTTTTTTGCACTTCTTTTGGTTATAAAAATCGTTTTTTCAGTCATTTTGGTTTTGGACTCCTAATATTTGTATCATGGCTTTTGCAACACAAAAAACATATCTTTTATGAATTAAGTACCAGTATTAATTCTCAAACAATCTATCTAATGAAAGAATAAGAAAACATTAACATTTAAATCAGAAAGATAACTGGATTTTTTATATTTTTTTATATAGAACATGAAGAGCCTTCGTAGCCATATCAACTCAAGCAAATTGAGGATCCAGATAAAATACCCATATGTCGATGTATTTAAGCTTTTGCTTCGAAAAGGCAGCTAAGTTCTTCACGTCTTCTCCCTCTTTAACATCACACCTGGTGCCCTGCATATGGATCTGAATTATTAACTAGCATGTGAAGACGAAATAATACTTAAGCTAAGCATGTAAAGAAAGCCTAAAACACCTGAAAGGATCAGTAAATATATTTCGGGACCTTTTGTTTACTTTACAACTTTAATTCCAACAGAACTTTCAGGACATCAAAGTTAAAGTCAATTGATAGACATGAAACACAGAAAATATTATTCTCACAATGGTATCTTAGTCATTAGACATATAAAACATTCATCGTACAACCAGCAGATTGAAGTCCATAAATTATGGATGAGCAATTAGAAAGTATCAAAGAACAAATAAAGATGTATCAAGAAATGAAGTTAGAATGGAGATACCCACACATGCTGCTTCCCGGTTTCAACTCTTAATCTGTCGAGAGCAGATACAACTCTTTCATCTGTCAAAGGAACGAACTAGTCAACTCTGAAGACATAATTACATTTAGTTTTGAATTATATCTACCAAAGAATTTTTGTTTTCGTTGTCATTCAGGAGTAGGGGGATCTGAAGAGCTAACATAAAAATACTGTGAGCTTTAAAGCAGTAAAAAGAGAATAAGAACACTTCCTCACGAGTTACAAGATTACGAATTGAGGAGAAAAAAACTCATGTATCGAGTTTACGCCCCAGATCATCAGTCTTATGCTTGTCCAATTATGGTGAGTTCAGGATTTGGACAAGATTCAGCAAGGTAGGATAGCGCAAGCCAGCAATTATTGGTATGGGACTTTAAAAGAGATCAAACTAGATCATGAATATGCCATCCCTCCACATCTTTAATTCAAACTACATCAGCAAATCCTCTTCCTTTCTATGTTATGTTAAGTTCAATAAGCTCTATTCCGTTCAACCCAGACTATCACCTATTTATAGCCTGTTTGGCCAAACTTCTAAAATCAACTTAAGTGCTTTTCAAAACGGTGGTGAGATACAGCTTGTGTTTGACTAATTAATTTGAAAAGCACTTTTGAGTAGCAATTAGTATTTGGCCAAACTTTTAAAAAGTGCTTCTAAGTGTATTTTCTCAAAAGCATTTTTCAAAAAAGTGCTTTCCGGAAGAAACTACTTTTTCCCGCTTCTCAAAAATTATTTCTACTTCTACTCAAAAGCACTTTTTTCCTTCTAAAAGCTTGGCCAAACACCTTAACTTTGAAAAAAAACACTATTGGGCCAAAAAAATACTTTTGGGCCAAAAAAGCATTTTTGGCCAAAAAGAAGCTTGACCAAACAGGCTACTAAGCAGCCAGCATCCCATTTTGCCTTATCCTAATAAGATTGCACCCATTGCTTTTCACTATTTCCTTAATTTGCATGTGGGGTACTTAATGTCTAGGAATCACTGACCCAAAGCCTTCAGCTTCTTTTTTTTTCCTTCCAACAAGCCGTAGCTTCTTATATTTACATTCCTAAAATCTCGAGTGTCCATTCTCATCCTTAACCAAAGTGGATAAGAAAATGGGAGGAAACTATTATAATTATCTACTGAAAAGAGAAATTCATCCAACAAATTAGTTTTACCTCCTACAAGTGTGCAGGTAAAAAATTCATTACAGCCATATTCACACATATTGGTTTCCGATCTTCTTCTCCTTCATCTTCTTCTATTTGGTAGGCAGAACAATCACAACAAGCTGAGTCCCATAGTATCCATCGAGTAATGCTAATTGTCATAAAAAACATCCAGTCATCCAAGTTGTACTTAGCCTTTTACCAATTCATTTTCTTTCTTATATTACTGTAGCAACCAAAAAAGGAACTAACAGTAGTTGAAGTATTTATGTGCTTTCCATTTCTTTGCTTTAGTAATGTGGAGAACAATGATATAGCTTTCATTGCATAGCCCACTCAAGTTCAAATTGCTTTAATTGGACATCACACCCTAAATGATATGATCCCCTTGATCTTTGTTTCGCTAAATACCTAGATAGCCCCTTAAACTTGGCGCGATTTGTCAAGTAGACACTTCAACTATACCAGTGCCCATTTACACTTATTCTTGACAAATGCGTGTCTCATAAACATGATAGTAACCAGAAGTAGATAGTAGAAGAAACAGAATAAAGAAGTTAATACTATTGGTAATAGTTTGTGCAAGAATCTTAAATACAACTACACCAATAAAATTGTCCGTATGGAAAGGACAATGCTCCAGAATACAACAACAGCCACAACAACAAAAAATCCAGTATATTCCCACAAGTGGGGTCTAGGAAGGATTAGTGCGTACGCAGACCTTACCCCTACCTAGTGAAGGTAGAGAGGCTAAACATATTACAGGATCTATTACTCGTATAATAGGCTGACCATAACTACTGCATAACATATTAAGATAAAGATAAATAACTTCTAATAACCATAATAAAACTGCTAAACAGATAACTTCTAATAAACTTCTAATAACTGAAAGCTCCAGGAATTATTCTCCTAAATTTCTTTGCTTCTTCTGGATACGTGGATTATCAGTACACCCCTCCTGGAAAGACGACTTGTCTTCAAAGCAAAGTTCGAGAAATTGTGCCCACTGCCAGTAGGAAAATGTCATTTTTGTTGTTATCTTTCACAATCTGTGTGTCGTTCACTTCTTGCATCAACACCAGATGAGCAAAAGTCCCAGGTTTGCAGCGATGACCAGAGCTAAACTTTTCTCCACAACGATAGCAAAGGCCTTTGTCTCGCTGAATTTGTTCATCAGGAGTCAACGGGCGAGTGTTTGGAAGTGATGGTGGTTGAAAAGGACATGTAACTGGTTGGCGGGATGACAGAAAATCGAAGGATTCTCGAGCCGCTGGAGGTGATGTCCCAACTAAAGGAGGTTGTGATACATAAGGCAAAGTGGGTGCCTTACTGGGCCGATTAGGTCCCTGTTTTCCTTTATATTCTAAAGCCAGGCTCATTGTCTTGTACACAGATCGAGGTTTGTGAATCCCAACGTCCACGCGAAGGTCTTCTTTCAGCCCACTGAGGAGAACTCCAAGCAAACAGTGTTCTGGCCAATTTTGCACACGCACTGCTCGTTTTGCAGATTCTTGCCTATACTCGAACACTGTTCCAGTTTGTTGGATATCACAGAGACGTTCATCAAGGTTTTGAAACTCAGCAGGTCCGTAATTTTCTTGCATTACTTTTACCAATTCGTCCTAATAGTAAATGCTTCGCTCACTGTTGATCCAAGCGAAAAGATCCAATGCATCTCCTTCCAAGTACGTCAAAGCCACATCAACCTTGCATTCCTCAGAAGTTTGATAGTACTGGAAATACTTCTCTGCTTTTAAAATCCAGCACCTAGGATCTCCTCCCTCATATTTTGGAAATTCCATCTTTGTCTGTGAGCGCCGGAAAGTTTCTCGATGCCATGTTGCTAACCTCACCCTCTTCTGGTGTAGCTTTAGCTTTCCCTTTATTGATGTGATCTCCACTGTGCACTGCTTTTAATGCAGCCACATCAGCGGCTAAAGCATTCATGGCTTCCAATTTCGTTGATATAGTCATCAATTGTTGGGAAATCGGGTCAAGAGTCGGAATGGTGGGTTCACTATGGGAAGTGTGCCGTGTGTTCACCATGGCAGATCTTACTGCTCTGATACCAAACTGCTAGTAACCAGAAGTAGATAGCAGAAGAAATAGAACAAAGAAGTTAATATTATTGGTAATAGTTTGTACAAGAATCTTAAACACAACCACACCAATAAAATTGTCCGTATGGAGAGGACAATGCTCCAGAATAAAGTAGTTTAATTTTGATAATGATACCTCCACATTATTGGATCTATTACTTATATAATAGGCTGACCATAACTACTGCATAACCTATTAGGATAAAGATAAATAACTTCTAATAACCATAATAAAACTGCTAAACAGATAACTTCTAATAACTGAAAGCTCCAGGAATTATCTTCTCCTAAATTTCTTTGCTTCTTCTGGAAGATACGTGGCTTATCAAAACACCTCATGCTGACATGGCAAAAACCTGTGTTTTGTCATATACACTTTAGCGTATAAATGACTACAATTATGCTTTTTCTGTTTGTTTTTTTCATTTTTAATCACCACATTCTTCTTCCTTACTTTTCTTGGAAGAAGTCGACGGAAACAATGAAAAAGAAGCTGGCAGCCGGGGTGGGGCTTCTCAATCACCTCATATCCTTTACCTAAAACGTAAAGTCTGCTATCATAATATCCTGTCAAAAAGAGGAATAGGTTGGGGCAACCTGAAATCCATAAATTTATAGGTTGCTATAGTATCGAGTTCAGACAATAGACAAAAGATTTGGGCTGTTATAAGGCTCTAGTGGGTCATCGAGAGTACAGATTTGTCTTCCTTGAGAGGAATCTGATCATAATCAGAAAGAAAGAACCCAAAAGGGACAAAGAACCCACCAGCTTCTACCACAACCAAAGCTCCTAAATTCCTTACAAAATCAATCACATTGCCTTTGTATTTTAACACCATCTCCAAGAACGGACAAATGGAATAATCGAGCAATCAAATTTCTAGTGCCTGAAGAGGGCAATAAGAAGTAAAAAGAGAGAAGTTCCAACCACCACTGCTCATCACTTGCACATAGAGATTGAGGTGACCAACGATAGGTCTAGCCATGGCAGGACAGAATACTGATAGCCACCCATCGATCTTTTCAACCAGTACATTTGACTGCCCTTCCCATTGCCCTCTGTTTCAAACTATTGGGAGAAGAGGAACTTTTGTGGAGAAGGGGTTGTTAAACAAAGAAGTAGGGGAAAGGGTTCTGAAACGGGGAAGATGGAACCTTTTAATTATAATATTTATTTTTTTCCTTATAAATTACACGTGTAATCACCACAGATTGTTAGTCAGACAAATGGTCAATTGGACTTGGTGTTTAGGAAGCACATCTATGCCAAGAAGAGGTAACTAAATAGTCACTAGCAAAGTTAAGATGTCTACTTGATAAATCGTGTCAAGTTTAAGGAGCTAAGTACATAATTAGGTTTCTTTACAACGTTGACGTACGGGTCAACTTATGTGCACCTCGACTATTCCACGGGATACCTACTACCTCCATCAACACAAATGCTGGGTAAATCTGTCTACCAAAACTTACGCAGATGGAAAGAAATCACCCAATTTTTTTTCTATGTGAATCTGAACACTAGTCCCCAAGGTTTGTATCTACTTTATTAGACCACATCCTTGAGTGCAATATAATTTCCTTGATTATGTGGCCCATTAAAGGCCGTTATACATGTAAGCAAAGATCTACCAAACTATGATGATTATGGAGTGAATGACTTGATAAATGAGTATTTAATTAACACATTGACAAGGAACATAAAAAACTGCACTGACGCCAGTCTCATCACTTCTTACTTAATTGTAATGTCCATATTCTAACATGGAGCTTGGAATGATATTGGCTATAAAATTTTCTCGGTCTTCAATCTTCATTGGCTCGAAGGTCTGGATTTCTTTTCTATTCAATAAGAAGAATCAATATTGGTCATCAGAGACCTTCTTTTAGACTCCAGTTTCTCTATATTTGTAAAGTGAAGTTGCATTAACAGAGTTGTACTCCTTTCATTTTTATTTTTTGACTTTAGATAAGTAAACAGAAGTTCATTCATTATTCATACTTAATCCTCCACAACTTGCTAAAGAATAACATTTATATTCAGTTTCAAGATTCAGAGATGGCTTTTAGTTTTTTGAGAAATGTCAAATATTTCTGGGGTCCAAGTTAAGATAGGGTCTGACATCTTTATAAAGTAGAACTTGGCAAAGACTATACTTTAGTTCGGTTTAACAAGCGAAAGATCCCCAGACATCTAAGACAGTGTTCAGTGGAGAGTTGGCCAAATCTCAGGTCCCCAGTTGCAAAGTTGGCTGAATCTCAGCCTTACATTTGGCGACAAGTCTCCACCTTAGATCTATCACAAACTCCTATATCGTCATGATTCTCGAACTAAGGTACACCACTAAAGGCATATCTATTACCATGATCCCACAACCAAAAAGAAAAAGAAGAAAAAAAAAGAAAGAGGAAATGAACAATGAGAAACCCAATAATCTATTGGTTAATGACATTATTAGCGTCCATGGTCTCAAAAGATTGTTGCTATGATATGAAATCACCTGATCTGGAGCAAATGATGACATTATCACCCGCCTTGAGAAATTCTTTAGCTAATGCATAGCCTATTCCTGAAATAATAAAAAAAAAGTTGATTCTAGACATCTATAATGAAGTGAAATCACAAAGAGAAACTAATGCATATTTCAGTGTGACTTATTCTGTATCCATGTAACAACTCTGAGAAACAAAGTGGGCAGATTGAAAGATAATCCACGAACACATGGCATTAGCTACAAATTTTATGGCTCTCTTTGCTAGAAAGTAAAGAATTCCATTGAACTTGTCAAGCAACAGGAAATTGAACATATTACATCCTTATCTAATTCAACAACAACAACCCAGTATAATCCCACAAGTGGGGTTTGGGGAGGGTGGTGTGTACGCAGACCTTACCCCAACCCTAGGGTAGAGAGGTTGTTTCCAACAGACCCTCGGCATCCTTCCCTCCAAGAACTCCCACCTTGCTCTTGGGGTGACTCGAACTCACAACCCCTCGGTTGGAAGTGGAGGGTGCTTACCATCATAACAAATCCTTATCTAATTCAAATTCATGTATTTGGTGATTATGCAAAAACATGGGTGAAGCTTCAGCATACAAACTTTTAGTTACTACACAATTGCTAAAAAATAAGGATCAAAATGGAGAAAAGATGTGAAGAGTTCTAAGGCATCTAAAGAACAATAAAAACCATCTACAAAGAGGTTCAAGTGACCACCTATAAGTAGGCGTCGGCAGCTTTTTCAACCATGAAACAGGAAATTATACATTTTAATAACCAAAGCTGCATTTTAGGAATTGTTGGGGAAAGGGTGGACACTAAAAGCACCCAAAGGAGCTACAAATCCAGAATCACATAATTTAGCACTCCAGCTGAACTGCTGAAGAAATAGGGCTGTAAAGTTTGCTTAATTCATACCATCAGCAGTTATGCTTTGTTATTCGACCATAATAAATAAGGTCTGCACTACAATGCAAACTATCTTTCCCCTGCCATCTAGGTGGATGCCCCAGAGAAATTTCATGACACTTAGGTCTATCTTCAGAAACTCAGGTGGTCATGAATCAATAGGAAGGTGCAAAAGGGAGACAGGTATATCTAACAGTTTTGTGCTGAGTGCTAACTTTCTTGAGTAGCAGTATCCTCTGAAATATGGACCCAGGAAGTCCTATCATTTGCTCCAAGAATTTCACACCAGGTCAGGCTACTAGTTACGGATCAAATCTGGATTACACATGGGACCAATTTCAGACTCAGTGAATCTGGATCTTATACTAGCCTTCAGTAATGAGTGAAACTTTTTAATAGGATATGATTATCAACTTTCTCAAGGCACGTGAATCTAAATTATTGAATTAGAGATTGTAAACCTACCTCATTATTTACAATGCAATAATCATTCCACTAAATCCTCCAATGTAGAAAAAACGCAAAATACCTTAACACCCCCTTAAACTTGACACGGATTATTAGTTACAGTCTTAAACTATTCATGGTCTTAATTACCCCCTCAACTTGGCCTTTTGAGAGCCATTACCCCCTGGACGCTATGTGGCAAAGAGTGTGGGTGCACTCGCCTGCCACGTGGATTTTTCTGTATATGTGGCATTATTTTTTTTAAATAAAATATATTTTTACTTTTTTAAGTATGTTACTTTTTTGGATAATTTTTTTCGAATACAATTTATAATAAAACTTGGCTAGAACTGCATTATTTAGGCTAAAAACTTTATTAGCCTAAAAATAATAAAGTTTTAGTTAATCTTTTTATGAATTTGATCTGAAAATAAAGATTTATACAATTGAAATAAATAGTCATGTGTATTTTTTTATAACTTTTTAGATGCCTTGACTATTTATAACATATACTCATGATAGTTATCTCATACTTTTTATTATTATTTTTCTTCTTGTAATCCTTTTGTCATATCAAGGATTTACATTTGTACTTACAATTATCAAATTTTCTGATGAATATAATCGGAATGAGGTAATTAGGCAATTTGGCATAAATACTTTATCTAGAGGTCCATTATTTCTTGTCAGAGATGTCCATAGGTTTAAAGAGAAATTTCAAAATAACTAAACCAATTAATCTGAAATGTCTAAGAAAACAAACCAAACTGAGATTATTTGGTTTGGTATTTCATAACTGAAAACTTGAACCGGAGTTTTCATAATCCAATTAGAAGTGCCTGATGTCAGAAGAAACGAAAAGTCATGTGTATTTTTTTATAACTTTTTAAATGCCTTGAGTATTTATTTCAATTGTATAAATCTTTATTTTCAGTTCAAATTCAAAAAAGATTAACTAAAACTTTATTATTTTTAGCCAAATAAAAATATTTAGCCTAAATAATGTAGTTCTATCCAAGTTTTATTATAAATTGTATTCGAAAAAAATTATCCAAAAAAAGGTAAAAATATATTTTATTTTTTAAGAAAATGCCACATATACAGAAAAATCCACGTGGCAGGCGAGTGCACCCACACTTTTTGCCACATCAGCGTCCAGGGGGTAATGGCTTTAAAAGGCCAAGTTGAGGGGGTAATTAAGACCACGAATAGTTTAAGGATGTAACTAAAATCCGTGTCAAGTTTAGGGAGGTGTTTAGGTATTTTGCCTAGGAAAAATAGACAGAAAGTAACTTGGAGGAAGCTTCCAAAATTAGATAACGCAGAATATCTTAGTTTAGAAAAAACCTAATTACTGAAATACTGCATCACAGAAAGAAAACAACTTGAAAAGCATTTATTAATTAGGCATTTGAAAAATATTTTATGGAAGTTGAGAAAAATAACATTTGAAGTTGAAGTTAAAAAGGAATATTTGAATAAATATCTTTACAAAAAAAGAAATTGTAAAAGATAGAGAAAAGATTCGCCACATACTTGACTAATCCCATAACTATCAATCATGGCATTAGTTGACCTCAATTTATTCAAGAAAAGATGTTGATCCTTTCTTCCTCCTCTGACTGATCTCCTTCTCTAATTTGGCTTTCTTTATAAGTTCAATTTTTTCATTTGCATATATTACAAGTGTTCTCCATTATGTGTCTCCATTCAATTCAAGAGAGGGACATTTTAGAAATTTCAAAATCTCACTATTTTGCATTAATAGGAATTTTCGTAGTCAAGCAACAGGAAAGATGAAATCACATTCCATTTCACTACTTTCTCTAAGTGCCAAGATCTTTCCTATACCTGTGGTACTACGGAGTTCACAATCTAAAGTAAACCAAAAATAATTGAGACGACTTTAAGGACGCATCATATGGGTTAGAGGATGCGGGTTATTCAGCTTAAACCTCATAAGTTTAGGAGATTGAAAGCACACTTAACACATGCATTTCTTTCCTAAGGAGTTACTGCAAGATTTGTACTAAAGAGGAAGATATTCTCTTGGTTGTATATTTGATACGAACATATTCTCCTGGTTGTATGTTTAGTATTGGATGTATATTTGGCTGGAATATAGTCTCTTGGTTGTATATTTGATACATGAGAAACTTGAATATCAACGTTGCTTGTAATTTTGTTTCCTAGTTCAACTAAACATCTTCGTATAAATATATCTTTTAGTCAAAAAAGATACAGATGATTGCAACGTTTAGATGGTATCAGAGCCTAAGCCATCTTCTTATCTTTTCTTTGGTTGTTGTCGTCATCATGTCTGAAATGACCACTTTGTGACTTCTGCTTCAGAGTCAGCACCATAGTTCTCCCCTACGCCTAGTATCACACATCAAATATACAACCAAGAGCAACCAAGAGAAAATATTCCTACCAAATATACAACAAAAAGAATATTTTCCTCGTTAAGGACCTTCTATATTAGTCCTTAAGGTTACATGGCAAAAACATTGGACTCATGCTTCATCAGTCCAAGTATATTAATGACCTGCTCTTACAAACAGGTTTGGCTACCTGTCAGTGTTGTGAAGAGCGTGAAGCGAGGAAAAGTGACAACCCCCATTTCACGAGAAGCGAGAAGCGAAGCGCTCGCTTTATTGAAGTGAAGCGGAATTTAAAAAAAAAAAAATACTGCATAGAGGAATTCTCTGTTAAAAACCGGAAAAACTGGGCAGTATTTTTCTGAGAAAGAACCGAAGGTAAAAAAAAAAAAAAAAAAAAATTCGCCAGCATTTCGCCACTTTTTGGACGTTTAGAAAGAAAAAGAAAAAGAAGAAGAATGAAAATCAAAAGTGCAGAACATACCTGTTGAAAATCAGAAGAAGAAGTTGTTGTACTGTTGAAGAAGAAGAAGAACCCTAGTTGATGCTTTGAGATTCTTTCAGAAATAAGAAGTAGATGAAGAAGAGAAGAAGAAATCGCTGTTGCTGGATGTTGAAGAACCCTAGTCGCTGCTGTTGAAGAAGTCCATACCAGTGTTTAGTCCAAAATTAACCTTGTTTTTAATAAAATAGGGCTTGGGTATTTTAAAACAGAGAAGTGGACGCTTCTAACGCTTCAGCTCGCTTCACCGCTTCTCGCTTTTTACCGCTTCTTGCTTTTTACAGAGAAGCGGTCGCTTTTCCTTACCTGAGTCGCTTCACCTGCATGAAGCGCTGCCCTTCACGCTTCGCGTCGCTTCTCGCTTAAAGCGAGGAAGCGAGCGCTTTTTTAATCACTGCTACCTGTAGTGATATTTCTACACCATCTACTCCTATTGACAAGTTTACATTGGGTGGTAGTGAGACCTTTCATGATGAAACTCTGTTTCGTAGTATTATTCGTAAGTAGCAGTATCTCACTTTTCTGTCAATAAAGTAAGCCACTTTATGCATGCTCCCACTATTCATCATTAGGCTGTTGTGACACATATTTTTCGATATTTGAAGACATGATCACACATGGTTTGTGAATTCCAATTCATAGTATACACATGCTTTATGGTTCTGTGACGCTGATTAGGAAAGAGACGTCGACGATAGGAATTTCAAAACAAGTTTTGCAACTCTTTTAGGGTCTCTTGCCTTTTGGTCAGCCAAAAAGCAGCTTTCAGTGTCTCGGTCCAGTGAAGTCGGGATCGTGCCTTGGTTGTTGCAAGTTCTGACAAAATGTTGATTCACAACCTGCTTTCTAAGAATGGCTTAGATGTCCTAGGTGTGACAATCTTAGTGCAATGTATATAACTGCTAATCTAGTGCTTCATACCCGAACGCAACACATGGGAAATAAACTTCCATTTTGGTTGGTGATTTAGTTCGCCAAAAAAACTTTCAAGTTCGGTATATCTACTCCTTCATTGATCAAGTTGTAGATGTACGGACTATGCCTTTGCTTGAGGGTTGCTTTCGTCCTTACGAGACAAGTTGATCATTTTTTCTAAATGGTTCAACTTGAGGGAGGATAACGCTGAATATATTCTCTTGGTTGCATATTGATAACAGTATGTTCTCTTGGTTGTATATTTGGTAAGAAATATTCTCTTAGTTGTACATTTGGTGTAAATGAATTTGGTAGATACCTACCTTATTTATAATTGCGTTTCTTGGTTTAGCTATACATCCTTGTTATGAATATATCTTTGATCAATGAAAGATAAGTTGTCATGTATACACTTACTAGTCAACCAGCATAGAGTTCATGCAGGCTGATAATGAAAGATAAGTTGTCATGTATACACTTACTAGTCAACCAGCATAGAGTTCATGCAGGCTGATATCTAGTAACATCTTCTAACATTAAAGTTTCTCATATTTCATATGACTAGTCAGAACATATACCACTTCACCATTGTCCTTTTGGATGTAGTTCAAGCCCTGCCTTCAATAATCAATTTCCAAATCCATAACTAAAAACATAAAATATGTCCAATGAGTTCATTATTTCTCAGTGTACACCAAATCTAATCTTGTATAACTTTTAACAATGGCATTGATCCTCTGGCCATAAAGTTACAAGTTTCTCAGTGGCTTCTTACAAAGATTAAAAGTTACAGATATAATGACCAAGTTTAACATAAAATTGTTACAGATAAAAGTTACAGATTACTTCTTCTATATGATCTTTGAAAGCTCAACAGAATCCTAAACAGAGATAAGCAAGCTCAACACAGAACCCTAAACAGAGAGAAGCGAAAACACCTAAGTTCACGAGAATCAACAATCCGCAAATTTCAGAACAATTGTTTGCCTCCAGAAGGAAAACAGAAAAACTGAAGTTAAGAGTAACATGCAAAAGTATAACAAAACCCATTTCAATGGCTGTATTTTGGAGATTTTGGGGCGGCAAACCACTAACCTTTGGAACCACCTGTAATTAAGACATTGTAAGGAGGGATCATGGGCTCCCTTTGAGTTTTCTCTGAAGAAGAAGCAGCCTTCACAGCAGCAGCACAGAAAAGAAGTGAATTGTACTTAGACTTTAAGCAAAACCTAGGGCTGGGAGATACAATTGCTGAACTAACCCACAAGTCGTGAGGGTTAAATTTTCTGGTTGTGAGGGAGCAGAGTGCTGCTTTAGGAAAGAATTGAATTGAAGTCATTTCAGCCATTTTTTATTTTTATTTTTCTTTTCTTGTTTGGCTGAGATAAGGAAGAAAAAGAGGGGGCAGAGGGAAGATAGGATACGGACCGTTGGTGTTGCTGATAACAATATCATTATTATACTCATGGAGAGCTAATTCAACTCTTTGGAATTTAGCCCGTTTGGCTATGATGATTTAAAGTACTTGATAAATATTATGTGCCGAAAAGTATTTTTAAGTGTTGAAATTAATTTATTAAGTAAAAATATTGAAATTAATGACAAGCACTTGAAGTATTTGGTTCACAAGTGCTTATTTTTGCTGTAAATTAAAATGTCATAAAAAGTTTTTTACACTCTAGACATAATCAATCTTGAAAGTTTCGTGGACAAATACAGCAGTTTTTCTTATATACAATAGCACCTTCTGTCCTCTTTGTTCAAGTAGTTCAAGAGTGAAAGAGCGTATAAACAAAGGGAAAGATGTCATTCAAATATATTCCAAACATAAAGGCAGCTCGCACAAAATTATTATACAGATTTTATATTCCAAATTGATTCAATTATAAATTATTTATGTCTTAATATATTTTTATTTCAAAATTGATTAGATAAAATAATTTTTTGTATTTATAAAGTAAAAGCTAGCATGTTTATATTTTACTTTCTTTTTTAGTATTCATATTTTTTTGTCTATCACTAATATTATTTTCTTTTCTCATTTGATTAGATTTTGGATTTCAGTCAACAGAAAACTACTAATAACGTGAATTTGCACAGGATTATCCAGAACTAGAGTGATTCATATTACTTTAAATAAGCACTTAAGTTCTAGCACATTCCAATAAGAAAGAACAAAATTATTTTAAGTAAATACAAATAGTTGAGCCCTAATTTCTTGTTTCATACTCTCTGTAAGAAAAAGATGCATGAAAGTAAAATAAATGGAGACGGAATGAAACAAAAATAAGATTGAGATATCCTTCTTGTGAGCAGCAACTTTGCAAAATTCCAAGAGCAAGACAAATTGAAGAACCCACTTGCAGAGATAGATTCAAGTTTAGTTCGTTTTATCTTGATCTTGTAATAGGTATTTTGACTTGTAATCTTCCTTTGCTTGTATTAGAAGCTACTTGTAAGAACTCTTGAGTGAGAATCTTTTATTCTTGACTAAAAAATTTGTTTGGAATGAGTAGGTACGATCAGTTTGATTGTAGGCTGTTGAGTGACTAGATTTAGTCTTTTAGGTTATAAAAGAGTTTTGTAACATGAAACTGCTTCTTATTTTCGTTGAAGTTTGTAAGGAAAATCCCGAAGTAGAGTTATAATTTCTACTCCCTTGAGCAAGGAGATTTTCAACATAAAATCCTTGTCTTCTATGCTTTCTCCATTTATTAGTTACATAATACCAGCTTAAGAACCAGGTTATGAGGAAAACGTAATATATTCATCCCCTCTAATGTATAAGGGTGCATAGTTCTAACAATTGGTATCATACCGTGCTCTCAATTATGAAGCTTATATCTTTGAGAGATTCACAAGATGAATGCACAACCTGGGATGAATTGAGGGCCAATCTACCACACATCCACTATTGTTCAATGCCAAATACTACAGCTGGTGGAAAGCGATGATGGAGAACTTCTTAACTATTGAAGATTATGAGTTAGAAAATATTATTCTAGACGAATCAAATATTCCTATCAAGCTTGATGTCGGAGGAAGAGAAGTTCCTAAGGAAAGAAGTGAGTTTAATGATATTGATCGAAAACTCATGGAGAATGACACCGCCTCTTCCGGCTCAAACCAACCAACTGGAAAACGACACTGCCTCCAAAATAAGGCCTCATAAGGAGCCAACAAAATACTTGATTTATAGTTGTTGTTATAAGCGAATTCTACAATAGGTAAAATTGGTCCCTTGAACCCCCCAAATCCATAACACAAGCACGTCTCATATCCTCTAAGATCTAAACGGTGCGCTCAGACTGCCCGTCTGTCTGGGGTGAAATGTTGTACTCAAGTCAACACATGTGCCTTACTCACGTTGCACGACTCTCCAGAAATGCGATGTGAATTGCATGCTTCGGTCGAAGATAGTGGACACTAGCACACCGTGGAGACGAACGGTCCCATTGATATAGATCTGAGCCATCTGCTCTGAAGAATAGGTATCCGCCACCAGTCAACCTATCCACAATGACCCACACTACATAAAATTTCTTCAAAGTCTGTGGGAGTCCAACAATGAAATACATGGTAATACACTCCCACTTCCACTCAGGAATCTCAAGCCTTTGAAGCAAACCGTCCGACCTCTAATGTTCGTACTTCACCTGTTGGCAGTTCAAACATCGAGCCACATACTCTACTGTGTATTTCTTCATTCTTATCCATCAATAATGCTGCCGCAAATCCTGATACATCTTGGAGGCACCCGGATGAATGGAATACAACAAAATGTGGGCCTCCTCAAGAATCAACTCACGTAGCCCATCCACATTGGGCACACAAATCTGAACCTGCATCTGCAACACCCCATTATCTCCAACAGAAACCTCTTTGGCATCATCGTGCTGAAATGTGTCATTAAGAACAAGCAAATGGGGGTCGTCATACTGACGCTCTCTGATGTGCTCATACAAAGAATACCGAGAAACCACGCAAGCAAGAACCCTGTTAGGGGCCAAAACATCTAATATCACCAGTTGATTGGCCAAGGCCTGAACATCTAACGCTAGCGGTCTCTCGCCAACTGGAATATATGTCAGGCTACCCATAATCTCAGCCTTTCTTCTCAAGACATCGACCACCAAATTGCCTTCTCGGAGTGGTACAAAATGGTGATATCATAGTATTTTAAAAACTCGAACCACCTCCGCTGCTTCAAGTTTATATCCTTTTGCTTAACAGGTGTTGTAGACTCCGATGATCTCTGAATACCTCACACAACACGTCGTAGAGGTAATGCCTCCAAATCTTAAATAAATGAACTATGGTTTCCAATTCCAAGACGTGCACCGAGTAATTCTTCTCATGAACTTTCAACTAGCGAGATAGTAAGCAATCACCATATCGTCTTACATCAATACTATGCCAAGCCCAATAACGACACATCACAATACACAGTGTAAGACCTCGAACTTGTAGGCAACACCAACACTGCTTTGTAATCAAAGTAGCCTTGAGCTTTTGAAATCTCAACTCACACTCATCAGACCATCTGAAAAGAACACCCTTCTGGGTCAACTTGGTATAGAGGGCTGAGATAGATGAAAATCCCTCCATGAACCGGTGATAATGACTCGTCAAACCCAAGAAGCTCCAAATCACTGTAGCTGAGTAGGTCTAGGCTAGTTCTGAAATGTCTCAATCTTCTTAGGATCCAATTTAATGCCCTCGGAAGATACAACATGGCCCAAAAGGAAATTGAATCTAACCAAAACTCACACTTTGAAAACTTGGCATATAACTAACTATCTCTCAGAGTTTGAAGTACGATCCACGGAAGTTGCTCATGCTCCTCTCGACTGCGGGAATAGACCAAAATATCATTTATGAAAACAATCACAAAAGAATCCAAATAGGTCTTGACTACCTGGTTCATCAAATCTATAAATGTTAATGGGGCATTTGTGAAGCCAAATGACATCACTAGAAACTTATAATGACCATATAGAGTCCGAAAAGCTTTCTTAGGGACATCCGATGCCCTAATCTTCAACTGATGGTAGCCAGATCTCAGATCAATCTATAAAAACACTTTGTCACCCTTAAGTTGATCAAATACGTCATCCATCCTTGGCAATGGATGCTTGTTCTTGATAGTGACCTTGTTCAACTGCCGATAATCTATACAAACCCTCATCGAACCATCATTCTTCTTCACAAACAACACTGGTGTACCCTAAGGCGAGACACTAGGTCCAATGAATCTCTTATCAAGCAAATCCTGCAACTGCTCCTTCAGTTCCTTCAACTCAACTGGGGCCATACGGTAGGGTGGAATAGAAATGGGTTGAGTGCCCAAAGCTAAGTCAATACAGAAGTCGATATCTCTATCAGGTGGCATCCCCGACAAATCTGCAGGAAACTCCGCTCAAAATTGGTACTGAATCTATGGAAGGAACCTACGCACTAGGATCACGGATACATGCCAAATATGCTAGACACCCCTTCTCGACCATACGCCGAGCCTTCACATAAGAAATAAACCTAATGGTAGAATGGCTAGGAGTACCCTCCACTCTAACCGGGGCAACCCCGGCATGGCTAAAGTCATTGTCTTGGCATGAAAGTCCAAAATAGCGTGATAAGGTGACAACCAATCCATGCCCAAAATAACATCCAAGTCCATCATATCAAGAAGTAGAAGATCTACACTAGTCTCAAAGCTCCCGATAAAATCCCACATAAGAGATAAAAGCACTCTACTACAACAGAATCTCCCATAAGCATGGACACATAGACATAATCACTCAAAGAATCAAGAGGCATAACCAATTATGGAGCGAAATAGGATGATATGTATGAATAAGTAGAGCCTGGATCGAATAAAACTGAGGCATCCCTATGTCAAGCTAGAACAATACCTGTGATGACGGCGTCAGATGACTCTGCCTCAGGTCAGGCTGGGAATGCATAAAAATGGGGTTAGGCCCCACCACTCTAATCTTCGCCCCTCAGGCGACCTTTAGCTGGCTGGCATTCACCTCTAATGGCCTGACCTCCACCTCTAGTATCCTGAACCCCACCTCTAGCTGGATATGGGGGGTGGTGGAGAAACCGGTACCGACATAATAACACAAGAACCCTGCTGAGGTAAGATGCTCATCAATATAGGACAATACCTCTGGATGTGACCTGTACCTCCACACTCAAATGACTCTCGGCTGCTGAAGCTAAGATTGACCTTGACAACTCGGATAACCACTGTAGTGACTCTGTAGCGGTGGTGCACTGATATGAGCTGAAGGTGCACTAAATGTTGGCTACTCAAGACAAGATCCATAAGAACCACGATTTCCCGCGGCATAGTGGGCTACATGAAGAGCTGACTGAATTGGCCTAGGAGGATAGCCTCTACCAAAAGAACCTCTGCCTCCAGAGGCACCACTAAAGCCACCTAAATGACGAGGCCTCTTCTTAGACACCATCTCTCTAACCTGACTACGAATCATCTTGATCCGTCTAGCAATCTCTATAGCCTTTTGGAAACAAATATCACCCCCTTCTTCTTGGCCATCTAAAGCCTGGCGCGGAAAGTTGGACCACAATAAACCTCCTCACCCTCTCTCTATTAGTGGGAATCAAGATAGTTGCATGACGGGCTAGGTCCACAAATCTGGTCTCACACTAGGTGACAGTCATGCCACCCTACTAGAGGCGTGTGTACTGCCTGCGGTACTTCTCTCTTAGAGTGAAAGGAATGAACTTCTCAAGAAATAGGTGTGAAAACTGATCCCAATTAAGTGAAGGTGAACCGGCTGGTCTGCTTCGCTCAAAATCCCGCCACCATCTCTTAGAAGAACCGGTTATCTAGAACACTACAAAGTCGACCCCATTGGTCTCAACAATATTCATGTTGCGGTGGAAACGGTACAAATAATCCTATGGATCCTCAGAAGGTGCGCCACTAAAATGAATAAGAAAGAGCTTGGTGAACTTATCCAACCCCATCAATCCCTCAAAAGACATCGTGGGTGTCACGCCCTATTTTCTCGTGAAATCGGGTTTCGACATATGATAACTCTTTAAGGAGGTGTTAAAAGAGGAGAGTCGCCACCTAACGGTTTTAAGGTGCGTTAGGGCACCTATTTGCATGTGACTCGGGTTTAACTAGTTTGCATTACCAAAGATCAGGTAAGGGCTCAAAATTACCTCGAAGAGAAGGTGTTAGGCACTCTTCGAGGTCCACAACTATGGGTCCTGGCCGAACTCGAATTATATGAATTAGTTAGATAAACAAAACATAGAGAAAACAAGAAATCGGGGAGTTTTATTATCAAAAGACTTTGAATAAATACAACCACTTGATTAAAAGATAAGATGGGGGTCCTAAGTTTTTTAGCCTAAAGGATCACTCCGTGCAACATAAATAATACTTCATAACTCCCTCGAGATGGGGTGTTACTCGTATTATTCAGCGGGCCCAGACTATCATCTCCTGCTACTCGATTACTAACTTCAAGTTTTTACCTAAAGCGCACCAGTTGATTCTGAATCGTGCCTTATGCGTGCACTACCCGTCCCATGCCTATGGTCCAGGAGGAATTTGGTCCTCTATCTTGGGTGGTTCTAGACTTGACTTAGGCTGCTCAAAAATGTTAAAATTAGGCGACAAATCAAAACAAGTAGGATTGAAATTAAATCCATTTAAAGGCTCACATTAGCCTCCGCAATTAGACAAATAAATGCACGCAAACAGGTTTTACATATTAGGCAGTTTAGAATTGAAGGAATCGCAGTTGTTAAACTCTGTATGCATAGTTTCTAGATGATCTGATTCAGATACGCAAGCCATTTTTTAGACCTAAGATCTCTAAATTACAAGTTGGTAAGTGTCGGGCGCTGCTAAACCATTTATTACGGATTATCATTTAACAAATTTGTTGGCATGATCTCTAAGTGATTTATACAATAAGAAACAGTTGGACTTACCAAAAGTTCTCAAAAATATTACGCTTCCTAATAATCGCGTGGATAGACAATAAAACAACGTTTGAAAAGCAACTAGCGATATCCTATAGGCGTGATTTCTAAAGCTTGGCAATTGGAACTGGTTTTATACAATTAACTCATATAGCCATGCTTTCTAAAAATTGACAGTTGGAACTGATTTTACACATTTAGCTCCTATAGGCATGATATCTATCTTATAGGCATGTTGTCTAGCAACACATAACAACATACATAAAAATAGGGAGAATATTTAGGCATTTACAACATACTAATTATGTGAGTGTGTGATTCCCTAATGACATGATTTCTAATAGTGCACAAAGAGATTCACATATAACCAAATAGATCACACGAAATCCTATGAACATGCTTTCTACCCTTTTTCATGCAAGTACCGAGAGATACCCATTTCCCAATTTCATTATTACCCCAATTGTTATTATAGAATTATTACAGGTCCAACAATGAATAAAATTACAAAGTGATATAAATAAATACAGTAGGCCCAAGACGGGCCCAAAAGATACCCAGCCCCGCCAGGCCTTCAATTAAGCTCTTTCTCCACACAGATCTCAACATAGCCCAGAAACCATAGGAGAACTCGAACCAAACCCAACAACCATGGTTTGATCATAGGATCCAGAAGAAACAATCAATTACACCAGTCAATTTGCACATTCAGTAGGTAGAAAGAGGGGCAGAATTGAGCAGTCAGGAAAATGGCCAAGAACCTCAGGCCCTAGTGTGTCAGAGTTCAAAAGGGTCTCAAAGTGGACCCCGAGCAGTGCTCACACTAGGGTAGGGGTGGGCATCGGTCGGTTCGATCGGTTATTATGAAAGTACGATTCGGTTTATCGGTTTTCGGTTTTGTAATATTAATAACCAAATCAAACCAAAGTATTTACGGTTTGGTGCGGTTTTTTCAAAGTTCGGTTCGGTTATTTTCGATTTATTTTTTCGGTATTAAACGGTTGAAAAAAAATTTATGCTTCTGGTTTTAAACAACCTATGTAACTAAATAATAGTAGTACTACAAATATTGGAGTGACTACTAACTAGCAAAT
>ML539487.1:107766-121638 GCA_005239535.1 Nicotiana rustica | reverse complement strand
AGCAGGAGCCGCAGCCGCAGTCGCACTCGCACAGGAAGAAGCGAAGAAGAAGTGAAACAGTGAAAGAACCCTAAATGAAATAATGAAATTGAGTCACAGTAGTCTATTTTACTGATTTTGATTTTGATTTAGAATTAGATTTTGGACTCAGTAAAGGTTTGGGTAATTTCTTATTTGGGCTTCAGAGTTCAGAGGTAATAAGTTATTGGGATTTAAAGGTAAATAGGTAAATACTAAATACTAAAGGTCTGGTGGGACTGGGTGGGTTGCCTACTCATGCTGCATATCAATACAATATACAATATAGTAGTATACTCTAATTCTAATACCCAAATTTCGGTTTTTCGGTTAAACCGAAACACCAAAACCAAAAATCACACCGAAAACCGAAAATTAATAATTAAAAAACCGTGCACCGACCGAAAAACCGATTACACCGAAACCGAAAAACCGAAATTCACGGTTCGACCGGTTTTTTCGGTTCGGCCGGTATTATGCCCACCCCTACACTAGGGAGGTTAATAGAAAAAGCTTTAGTGGCCTTGGATTTCAGCCAACCAAGAATTATAGGCTCAGAATTGGGTAAGCAATCAATGAAGATAGTAGTCAAATAGCAGAGTTTGAAGGAGCGCATTTGCATTTTTTTTAAATAAGCATTACAAAAGTGGTCACATAATGAACACATCGACACGGAGGGTACACAAACTTAAGAGACAGGTTAATGTTGCAAGTCCACACTTAGCACATTGGGGCAGGGTACATCTGTAAGAAGCAAAGGGGAATTATGGCTTCTGGGGTTACACATTAATAAGCAAGGGAGCATCAGGCCAGTAAGACAAACAATTAATATTAAATTAACAAGTTCAAGCCTAAAGGATCAAATTATGCTAAACACCAGGGATTAAACCGTGCAACTTATACCAATGAGGCAAGCAGAATCAGTTGTTATAGGTTACACAATTTAAGAAAACTATTCTGAAAGGTCCCACCTAGTTGCTAGGGGGTACAAAATTGGGCAAGGCAAGAACATATTAAGTTATAGAATGATCATAGAAGAAAATCATAGCTAGATTGAGGGTTTCATCACATATTAGGGCATATCACGGATATAAATTGATCACTATAGAAATTCAGAATAAGGCAGGAAACAGAATGAGGCCATATAGCCAATGTAAACACTCAAATTACCAACACCAAGCTAAACGAACTTCAAACAGTCTAACTTACTCAAGTTAAACACACACACATTTTAGGACTGACAATTCAGGCACGAGTAAGTGCTAGAGGGGTTCATATTATAAGCAGAATCACAGATAAAGATAGTCTAGAAAACATATTAGGTTATGTAATTTTAGAAGCATGAACATACTAAATAGAACATAAGAGAACGAACATTGCAAAGGTTGAGAACTAACCAGTTACTGATCGACAAGTAGACAGACAAGAAAAGAGCATAGTCACTTTGAGTGTCAGCAAAGCAGTATAACCCGGAACCTTAGATGCGTCAAGTTCCCAAGGGCTTCAAGGAACCCAGGGCAATGCTCACACCCAAGGAAGGTCGAGAAAATAGGAAATCCGGTGGCCTTGGCTTTTAGCCGGCCAAGAGCCAAAATAAAACAAGAGAATAAATGAACAACAGAGTGAAAAGCCTTAGTTTTAGTGGAAATTTTAGCGGTTCAAAATCTGTCCAAGAGGGAATAGGGGAGGGGTTTATATAGCAGTAAAAATCGAGTAACAAATAAGGAAACAAACTAATTTAAGCAACAAACAAGGAAAATAAACATGCAAATCGATTTGAAATCAATTTAAGAGAGAAATATGTACCCTAGTTTTTTAGGGAAAGTGTAAATCAGCAGAATCTAAACAAAAAATCAAACTCACACAGTAGCACTGAACGTATATAGACGAAATAACGCTCAAAATCAGAGATTCGAACTATTTTGGTTTGATTTCGGAAGAGATTTTCTTGCCATGTTTAGGCAAGCACCTAGGTAACACCACAAGAGAAAACCAGTACCAAAAGGGGTCGAATATGGCAGTCGAATCCCATTATTAGTGGGATTAGGAAAGGGATTTAGGAGGGAGGCGGCTAGGGTTCTTTAGAGAAAGAAGGGGAGGTTGAGAGAGTTTAGGACGACGGGTTAGAGGGGAATGGGTTAGGTTTTGTGGGTTCCGTAATTTAATAAGGGGGATTAAATGTAGGTCGTTGATCTTAGAGATCAACGACCAAGATTTTGAAAGGGACAGGGTCTGGTTGGCTAGGGGGTCGCAATAGGGTATTAGTCATGGGTCGTTTGGCCTTGGTCTGGGGTATTTGGGCTAGGTGTTTGAGGGTTTTGGACCATTCATTTGGTCCGAAATTGGCTTAAAAATTGGGTTGTTGTTTAAATACGCAATATTTATAAAAAATAAGTTATAAAAAGTAATTAATAAATAACAAAAAATATTATTTGTGCACTAAAATGATTAAAAATAATAACTTAACATTATAAAAATATAAAAAGTTATTTTTGGCACAAATAATGTAATTATACATGAATATATGCTATTATTGCAAAACTGTGCAACTAGACTAAAAATGAAAATGCAATTATAAAAAATGAAGTAAAATATTATAAAACATACATGTTGGTGTAAATAATAAGTTTGGATGATTAAGTCATCACAAATAATTTGAAGGATAATTATTAGATATTTGTATAATAAAATGCAAAAAGAAATTAATTTAGAGCTTCTAAAAATTATGAAAAATTATGGAAAATGCTTATATAGGTTTGTAAACTAAATGATGATGCAAATATGCTATATTGAAAGTATATATATATATATACATTTTAAAAATACGAGAGAAAAATTGGGTATCAATAGTGGGCCTCTCCCCGGGCTGTGTAGCAAAAACAGGCTGAACTATCTCAACTGGTGGAATTGCCGGAGTCTGTATGTGAGAGCCATCGGCTCCAAAGTGTGAGTGGATGGAGTGTGTGCACCTCCCCCAGCCTGAGAGGCAACTGGTGCCATAGGAAATACTACAGCCCGAGCCATACTCTCCATGAGTCCAACTAAGCGGGCTAGGGCATCCTGAAGTACATGAGTGGCTTTCTTCGGGACCTGAGCGGGTCCGACTGGTGTTGTCTGGACTGGAACGTGATCAATCCGAGTTTCCACAACAGGTATTGTTGCACTTGCTCTAAGTTGATATCTACCTCTACCTCGACCCCTGTCCCTAGTAGTGGCTGCAACAGAGGGCTCCGACTCCTGCCTGACTAAAGATTCTGTGCGAGTTCTCACAATCTGCGAGTGAACAAGAATAGAATGGTTAAAACTTCAGTAATGGAATATAGTCACATGATAGAGAAAGAAAAAGCGAAATTTTCGTAAATCCAATAGCCTCTAGAAGATAAGTACATACGTCTCCGTACCGATCCTCCACACTTTACTAAGCTTGCTCATGATTTGTGAGACCTAGGAAACCTAGTGCTCTGATACCAACTTATCACGACCCAGAATCCCATCCTCGGGAGATAACGCCTAACATCTTACTTGCTAGGCAAGTCGATATTAAATAACTTATTTATCCAATTTTAACAATTCAATTTAAAACATTAATGAAAATAAACTATAATAACCTGAATTGGAATAATGAAGCTTCAAGTGACAAAATATAATTATATCTCAGAATCTGGAGTCACGAATACATGAGCATCTAGAGTGAGAAAAAGAAAGTCTAAACAAAATACAACTGTTTGAAACTACATAAACAACAATGGTAGAAAAGAAGGGGGATTTAGGGTTACGTACGCCATGTAGTTATACCTTAAGTCTCCAAACGTGGCTAAATCCGAGCAGTCTCGCTACACGTCGTTGGGATCAACTTTGGTATCTACATAAGAAGTGTAGAAGTGCAGTATGAGTACAACCGATCCCAAGTACCCTGTAAGTGCTGAGCCAAACCTCGACGAAGTAGTGACGAGGCTATGGCAAGTCACTCACAAATAACCTGTACAAAACAATAATAACAGGAAAGCATGAATAGACATAAAGCAATAAACTCATGAAAATGGATCCGAAAGTCAGCCACCAGAGAACCCCAGAATAACAAAACCTCAAGTCTCATATTACAATACCAAGAATAACTCTACAATCCCAAATAAATACAATACAACATATCATATCCGCTGCGGCACGTAACTCGATCCCACCATATCATAATCTGTTCATATCATAATTCGTCTTTATTCTTCATATAATTTCAATACTGTTCAATACCATTGCGGCGTGCAACGCGATTCCCAAACAATTTCAAATCATTAACTTAAATAACTCAACAATAATAATTGCAAAATATCAACACAAAGGAGGTGAGATTTACAAACAAT
Source organism: Nicotiana rustica (assembly GCA_005239535.1). Lineage (NCBI taxonomy): Eukaryota > Viridiplantae > Streptophyta > Magnoliopsida > Solanales > Solanaceae > Nicotiana > Nicotiana rustica. Next base: position 117,262 of record ML539487.1, on the reverse strand, counting down.
AAAGAACTACGGAATAAATGGGGAATATCCAACATCTCGGAATCTCAAACATTGTAAATAGCTAAAACATGTGACAATTAAAATATACAATTAAAGCAAGTTGAAATAGATTGCAAATAAGCAGAAATCGCATGGGAAATGAACAAATCAAGGCAAGTAACAAATATAGCATATATGTCAAGTAAAAACACGTAATACTTAAAGAATATAAGACAGAATAACATGGAATAAATGAAGACATGGAAGTAAATACTCCAGTCCCGCATGCTAAATCTCGTGACGGCACATATACACTCGTCAGCTCGCATATATGTTTCTTCCCAACATAATACACATAACAATTAATTCATAAAGTCCTAGTCCCCTCAAGTCAAGGTTAGAATCAACATTTACCTCGCTCCGCAAACAAATCAAGGAACAATCGCGGCCTTTCCTTTAAAATTAGCACCCAAACCAATCAAATCTAGCCAAATTTAGTTCAAACATTTCAAATTAGGCTTTAGAAACTACCCACGAGTGAAAAATATTCAATCTTTAATGATTTTGGAAAAAGTCAACAAAAGTCCCGCTTGGTCAAAACCCGAGATTCGGAACAAAACCTAATTGCCCATTCACCCCACATCCCAGTTATGTGATTTATTTGAAAATCCCCAATTTCTACCAAAATCCCTAATTTCTACCATGAAAAATTCTAGATTAAAGATTAAAATCAATGGGGTTTATGGAAATATAATAAAACAAGTTAAAATTTACTAACCAATGAAGTTGGGATAAAAAATATCTTCAAAATCGCTTCTACGCCGAGCTCAAACTTGAAAATGGTAAAAATAACGACTTAGTGATGTTTTAATACATGGGCGTCAGGTGCCCTTCGCGATCGCGAAGCACCTGACGCGTTCGCTAAGAACAACGGCAAAAGGCCTACGTATTTGCGAGCCAAAGCATGCGTTCACATAGAGTAACCACCCCTTGATTCTCACAACCATTCGCGTTCGCAAGAGGACGGTCACGTTCACAAAGGGTAAACCCTCCGCTACTTTGTGATCGCGACCCAGTCCCCGTGTTTGCAAAGAAGAAATTCCGCCCCAACCAAACTTTCCCTTCGCGATAGGGAGAGTAGCTTCTCGATTGCGAAGCACAAAACACTAGACATCATACACAGCTGAAAATCAGCAACTTCGTAATTCCAAAATGGTCCGTAGCCTACCCGAAACTCACCCGAGCCACTCGGGCTCAAAACAAAACATGCACACAAGTGTACTAACATCACAACAAAATGCTCGTGTAATCAAAGCACCAAAATAACATCTATAATTATAAATCAGACATCAAAATTCATGAAATTTCAAAGAAAACTCAAGAACCACTAAAATCACAACCAAGTATCTGAATCCTATCAAACCAACTCCGAATTGCACCAAAATTTTCAGAAAAATTTCAAATAGCATAACGAACCTATACCAAGTCCCCAAAATCAAATCAAAACCCGGTAGCCATGAAGTTAACCTACGGTCAAACCTAGGAAATTTCCAAACCTTCAAATTAGTAGCTTTCGTCAAAACAAGTAAAATTAACATAGGGGCCTTCAAATTCTATCCGGGAAAGTGACCAAGTCCAAAATAATGATACGGACCCACCATGATTATCAAAATATCAATCGAAGGTCGTTTACATAAAATATTGACCGTAGTCAACTAAAGTTATTTTTAAAGCCAAAAATCACATTTTCTTAAAATTTTCACATAAAAGCTTTTCAAAAAGTGACACAGACCATACACGAAAACCAAGAAATATCAAAAGAAGCTAATGGAGGTCTCGAAATATGATGAGGGCTATTACTCAAAGCGACCTATTGGTTTGTCACGAGAATGGAGATTTTTAGCATAATGGGAAGAAGTAGGCAAAGACCCAGGGTCTACTGTATATAAGTACGTGTTCTCTGTCCACTAAGTTGATGTAATATACTACGTTTACTTGTGCCACGTCAACTGTCCAAATTCCCACCTAAATCACACACTGCCCTAAGCTCCCTAAAATCTAACAATCCATGTGTCACTACCGTTGCAATCAAATTAATTCTTTTCAAACCAAAATAGTTCATCTCTATCACTCCCCCAAACACGGAAGAAGACCTAATTCCACCCAACTTCAATCGTCTCCTAAATTTCTCTCCAAACCATGGCCTCATTATTCCCATTAAATTATAAATTAGCTTGCCTAGATATTTTAAACCCAAACCTAAACCATGAGCACACAAAACTCGATCTCAAACCGCCCAAAACCCTTTTGTCTCGCTTGAATATCTTGCAAGTCTGTCAACCACAATGATGAAGAGGATGGTAGTAAAAAAGCCACCAACAAAGGAGGATAAGCAGCATGTGCAGGCAGAAGCCCAACGAAAACGTGAGAGACAGGAAAAGAGGATACAATTGGAAAGGATCCAAATGTCAGTCAAGCGACAAAAGAAAAACATGTAGAACCAAATTCTCCCATATTGAACACTGAGGTAGTAACTGAAAACTCCACTATCAATGAATTATAGAATACATATGTGAGAACAACAAGTACATAAGAATCTAAGGTTATGTCGAGTCAAGGTGTGAGTAAAAGGGGAAACCATCGATGAATCTAGGGCTGTGGCTGGGGAAAGTCGGAGTGAAAAAGGGGAAGACACAAAAAAATCTAGGGTTGTTGGTACTGTGGAGGCTTCTTAAAAGGATGGAGTGGAAACTGTGAATGAGGGTGATGGTGTGAATGAGCCCTCTATTACTAATACTCAAAGGGAACCATGTGTGGAAGATGGAGCTCTAGGTGAGGGGGAACAAAGAAAGGAAAGAAGAAGGACTTGAGAACCGGGTCAGGTTTGTTACGCCCCGAAATATTACGTCGATATTACGTCCTGCAATATTATATTATGATAATGTTACGCCTTGCACTACTACATTACGATGATTTTACGCTTTGCAGTATTAAATTACGATGATGTTGCACCATGTAGTATTGTGCATTGAATTTGTCGTAAAGTAATTGACATCCGTCCAAGGAAAAGATTATTTGGAGATTATAAGTATTGTACTATTTCAAACAAGTGATAAGTAAATTCATGGAGGTGAGAGGGTGAGCGAATAAAAAAATGAATTTCGTCGAAATTCGACATTTTGGGGTAAAATACGGGCTAAGCCATAATACCCCGTATTTATGGACTAGTGCCATACAAGGTACCACATGACCATAACAGAAGGGTGTGCAAGTGTATTAAAAGAGAGTAGTATTTTAAGTAATTTGAGATGATTCCTAATTATGTGGATAATTTGATAATTATTGGCTTAATGAGAAATTAACCATGTAATTAAGGAGTTGTGGATAATTGTAGGAGGGGACAATGCCCCCTATGTGGCAACAAGTAAAGGAGAATTGAAAATGAGTAGGCTTTGGGCAATCTACAAGACAACACATGGAAAGAGGTGGCTTAATACTTATCCTACGCTTGACTTGGATTAGTACAAATTCTTTCTGTAAGTTATACAAAATGCCAAAAGGCAAAGAAATGTTATCTTGAATGAACATCAAGAAACCAAATACATAAGTGGGTTTTATGAGAAAGCTAGAGCTAATTTCAATACTATGATGAGAAATGGTCCATCTCCTACCGTGGATGCCATCAACAATCCCATGCAAGTGTTAACTGTTGATGGTAGATTAAACAAGCTATATGTTCTGATTCAGGAACTACAAGATATGGGTTTCAAGAATAGTAAGAGTTCCATTCTTTTGATGCTTTAGGCATTTGCACAAGCTAGTGACATATTTGAAGTGAAGGAAATTTACAACAGAATGAGAGATGTTGAATATTTACCTACCATGCATCTTTATAGACTTAATCAGGTATGTTAAGGCTATCCCTTCTTTCTTTTGGCATGATCTATACGACATGAATGAAACGAGAAAATGCACAACTTCCATAAAATACTCTATTCGTAGAAATGCTACATATATGTATATTCTTATCCTTCCACGTGTCAAATTACTCTATCATATGTTCATGGATCTCAGAAATATGTAAGTTGGTAAAGTTTATCTCATGATATTAATTAGAGGCATAATGGCCTTATGACGTACCGAGAGATTATATTGACATATTTCATATGCATTTCATGCATTTATACATGCATGTTGACCCATGACCATATGGCGTTATATACGCGTATATATGTATGTATATATATGTATATGGGATATGGGAAAGGTTATGGCGTTATATACGCACCACCACCTGATCAGCTGGTATACAATGATGATTTTGCCCACAGTGGCCGATATGATATGATGGGATGCCCTCAGAGGCTGATGATGTTATGAAACATATACCTATGCACGACATGACATTCATACGCATATGCATGATACTAAAAGTGATTTATTATTTACAGAGTTATCCAGACATACAGGTTGAGTCAATTACTCTATATCTCTTCCATGTCTCTTATGTATTTATTTATGTGCCTTACATACTCAGTACATTATTCGTACTGACGTCCCTTTTGCCTGGGGACGCTGCGTTTCATGCCCGCAGGTCCTGATAGACAGGTCGAGAGCCCTCCAAGTAGGCTATCAGCTCAGCGGAAGATGTTGGTGCGCTCCATTTGCTTCGGAGTTGCTCGTTTGGTTAGTATGATTTAGACACATATTGTTTGGTAAGGCGGGACTCTGTCCCGACCTTTATGACATTTATGTACTCTTAGAGGCTTGTAGACATATGTCTTGTACATAAAGGATTGTACGAACTTGTCGGCCTATGTTTTGAGTTTATAAAGGATTGTGTTGGCCTATTAGGCCCGTATGTCATGTGTATGTAATAATGTAATAAGAAAGATACGCTAAGTTGGTACTCGGTTGGGTAAGGTACCGGGTGCCCGTCACGGCCCATCGGTTTGGGTTATGACAAAAGTGGTATCAGAGCAGTTCTTTCCTAGGGAGTCTACAGGCCGCCTAGGGAGTCTACAAGCCGTGTCTTGTAGAGTCTTGTTTATGGGTGTGTCGTGCACCAAACCTATAAGCAGGAGGCTACAGGGCATTTAGGACTGTCACTCTTTCTACTTACTCTAGATCGTGTGGTAGAGCTCACTTATAAGAATTCAAATTCTGAACTTCTATGCGTAGTAAGACGACACCTACATTTAGAAAGACGATCGATAAATGATATAGTTGTGGAAGTGTTGAGTTAGAGGAACTCGATTTTGCATCATATTTATGATGAGTAAATGTAAGGTCTCCAACAGATCATGTGTGTACTAAGACGTGTGAGCTTCTAAAAAAAAAAGAGCCTTAAGGCAGGAATATCTATCCACCCCTATGGTGAAAGACAATGAGAGATTAAGAAGATAGATACAAGTTTCAACAAGTAAAAGAAGCAAGATGAAGAAGGGTACGGGGCGCCCAGTTAATGAAGATTATCAGTATTTATAATTCAGGCAGAGGAATATAAGCATATTGAGTTACCTTCAATTTTAATGGAGGAATATACAATAGATTACACCCATCTCAATTATACATTATACCCTATTGGGGGCTAACAAGTGTAGATTAGAAAAAAAGAGGGACGGGATATCAGGATCTGACTGGGGTTAGAGTAACTCAAAATGGTGAATTGATTGTTTGCGCTAGTTGACATTTACGAAGGATATTGCAAATGTGCTAATAGATCTCATTGTGAGACACCCAGACGGCACACTCTAACATAGTACAGCTAAATATGAGTACTATAAAGATAGACACTGGAAGCCTTGAAGGGATAAATATTACCTTAGTATGGTTCGCGTCCCTAGTAGAGCGAGAACGTTAAGTAACCCGAAGAGGCACTGGATGGAGCAAAGGGGAGCTAAAAGTAAAATAATGTCTTGTTCGAGTTTTCAGAATAAAGTGATAGACATAAATGTTAGCGGGAAATAAGAATAGTGTCAATGAAGCATTATGAGTAAGCTATGATACATGGATGACAACGGTAGATTAAAAAGATGACAGTATTACAGAGTCTATACCCAAGTGAGGGAAAAGAGGAGAGGTGCCAGGCCTGGAGACAAAAAAATAGTATAGGCCATAAAGTCATATCCTCAATTCAAGGAATAAGTTCGTGACTCCAACGCGACTACCTGAAGGAAAAGTTAGACCCCAAAAATAATAGAAATCAGTATGGGCTGGTGAACATGACAAACTAAACAATTGATAGATAAGAAGTCAGTACGTGAGGTGAGTTAAGACAAGGATTACGCGGAATATGGATATGAGAATGGGCCGACGAACAGTTAGTAGTTGATTCAGGAAGAGACTAGTCATGATTAGACAAGAAGTTACAGACAAATCAGCAGGTCATGCAAGATGAATGTGGTACACCCCAACATGGAGAATTTAGTTTTGCAGTAATGTCATTATAATACTTGAGATATATTCAAACAGGAGTGGGGATAGTTAAAGGTACCATATGACTGTTTTGGGGATAAAGGAAAGTGCAACTAGGAAGGCAGTCAAAATATCAGTTCAGAAGCAACCCTACAAGCACAAGGACACAGAGGTAAGAAACTACAGATGATTATAGGCAAGGAAGGACATCAAAAGGTCCGTAATAAGCTCGCAGCCTTACAAGAGCCAGAAGGTCCTCCTTAAGTACTACAATGGAAGACTAGACGGGGAAATAAGAAAGAAGGCTTCAACCTAAACATAGAAACTCGAAGTAGAAATGATCATGCAAAAATAGTCTCATTACAAAAAAAAAAATTGTACGCACTCCAAAAGAAAGTGGCACCTACCGTGGCCAATAAACGGGGAGAAAAATCGAAGGTAATATTCGAGACCATATGAGTTATGCAAAAAAAAAAAAAAATCGGCATGCGTGGGAACTAGGATAAGTTAAGTATGCATGCAAGAAGGGGGCAGAAAGACCAGGAAAAAATAATAATTGCGTACGTTTAAAGAAAGCTAAGAAGGAACGAAAGCAATTATTCGATCAATGATCCCGAGTTGATGACTTTATGAACACACTTAAGAGTTTGGAGTTTTTATACTTGCAACATATACAGCCGTAGAAGATTCTGGTATACGTTAAAAGAAAGAATTAAGCCCAGGTCATAGACGAAGGATTGAATTTTTAAAGGATTATGTCATGGATTTTCCATAACGCCCATGAAGGGCTAGGGTAATGACTAATACCAAGAGACGCAGATCAGAAGATAGCTTAACCCTACATAAAGGATGATTAGAAGGAAGAGGAAACTAAAGAGTTACATCATCGAAAAAAATTTAGGAATTAGGTTATTGGACCCAGAAATTATAGAAATCGTGATTGAGAATATTGCATAAGTACTCTTAATATCAAAGTTACAAAAGATATAGTACAACAACCATAGTCTATAACAACTCTACGATAAATCCAGTTAGAAAAGTAACAGCCTCATAAGAAGTCAGTATGAAGTTCCCACTGAATTGTAGTATTATATAAAGCTCCAAGTTGTGGATGTGAATCATACCTATGTGGAAGGGAGGTTATGAAAGAGATACAAGATGTGATGCGAGATTTTTAGGTAAGGTAAAGGTGAACAAGGTACGAGATACTCAAAGGCAGAAGATCATGAATAGTCCATACTTTGGATAAAAGGCTAGAGGTGCGGGGATTCAGTATCTAGGAATAATAGCGACATCAACATTAGCATATCTTCCAGCCTATGGTCTAGGTATCGAAATGCCTGACTAAGAGAGTAAAGAAGAGTTAGAGACGATGTGATGTCTCGCTTGATGTTCCAAAATGACATAAGGAAATCTATGATTCAAGCAAGTTGAAAGGTTGCAAGTAAAATAAATAGATATGTATAGGTCACAAGCGAAAGTACGGTAAAGAGATAAGGTTTTAGAAGTCAGGAGTAAGGATAAGAAAGGGCGAGTGAGAAGGTGGTGAGAATGGATAAGTCCTCAGGATTAAGCCCATGAAAACAAGAGAACTGATAGTTTCTCTAAGTATAAAAAGCTCGCGATAGCCTGAATAAACTCAAAGGAATCTAAGACCGGTAGTATTTACAAGAGATGGAATGTTGCCCTGGTAGTGAAATGAAGGTGTAATTGTGACAAATAAAAGATAACGTTGGGCCTTCGATTGAATAAGGATTTGAAGAGAAAAAAAAAGGGGAGAATGAGAAAAGATTTCACGGACTACACGAGATCAGAATACCCCCATAAGGAGAATCACATCGAGATACTATGAAATACGATTATGGAAATCACTTCAAATGTTCCTCGATGCAACATGAGCCCAAGTGATTACGTAAGAGGTTTCGCGTTATCAGTGGTAGAGTGCAGACCAATATTGAGGTAAATCAACAATAGATGTATAAAACTTCAACAATATAAGATGAGATTAGACCATCAGTCTTAAGGTTAAACAGCGAGAGTAACCCGGAGTTGGTTGCATACCTCAGTAAAGATAAATCGAAGTAAGAATTATGGTATAGTATGACCTACGTAGATACAGTAAAGTCATACGAATGTATAACCAGGTCAAATAAGATATAGCCACATCCGCAAGTTCTGCAAATTACCGAGCAAAGAACTTCAAGTATACCTATAGATGCCCAGATGGACATCTTGTCAAGCTCTGTATATGTTTACAAAGTAAGGCCTTGATATTGGCTAAAATCTGGAGGAAAAAGGAGAGAAGAGTCGCATAGGCACACTTACAAGGTCATTATCGTAGAGGTTGTATGATAGAAGGTAGCAACAATTACGAGATTTGAAGGAACTCGATCACAAGTCATGGTGTGGGAAAGAGGCCTAAAGGGGGCAATGCCCTGGACTTTGGATTTATTCACAGAACAGCTGCCTAAACAGCAAGGAGAGTATTAAGGTATTCACAAGAGCCATAAGTCATGAAAATGATAAGTGATGTCAACATTCTAGGACGAATGTTCCAAAGGGGGGAATGATGTTACGCCCCGAAATATTACGTCGATATTACGTCCTGCAGTATTATATTATGATAATGTTACGCCTTGCACTACTACATTACGATGATTTTACGCTTCGCAGTATTAAATTACGATGATGTTGCACCATGTAGTATTGTGCATTGAATTTGTCGTAAAGTAATTGACATCAGTCCAAGGAAAAGATTATTTGGAGATTATAAGTATTGTACTATTTCAAACAAGTGATAAGTAAATTCATGGAGGTGAGAGGGTGAGCGAATAAAAAAAATGAATTTTGTCAAAATTCGACATTTTGGGGTAAAATACGGGCTAAGCCATAATACCCCGTATTTATGGACTAGTGCCATACAAGGTACCACATGACCATAACAAAAGGGTGTGCAAACTGTATTAAAAGAGAGTAGTATTTTAAGTAATTTGAGATGATTCCTAATTATGTGGATAATTTGATAATTATTGGCTTAATGAGAAATTAACCATGTAATTAAGGAGTTGTGGATAATTGTAGGAGGGGACAATGCCCCCTA
>ML539487.1:83248-101163 GCA_005239535.1 Nicotiana rustica | reverse complement strand
GTAGATTGGTTAGAATGTTCATGATGAGTTAGAATTGGTTAGCTCGGGTTTGGAGTGGTTATAGAAGGAATTGAGTCACTTAGTCTCTAAAAGTAGCCTAAGAGTGGGAAAAGTCAACCCCGAGTTGACTTATTGGTAAATGACCTTGGAATGCAAATTTGATAGCTCTGATAGCTTCGTTAGGTGATTTGAGACTTAGGAGCGTATCCGAAATGTTTTTGTGATGTCCGATGTAGAATAAGACTTGAATTGGCGAAAGTTAGTTTTGGCAATTTCCGGTCGGTAGTGGAAAATAGGTTATCTGGGTCGGAATGGAATTCCGACAGTTGGAGCAGGTTTGTAATGTCATTTTGGTTGTGTTTGCAAATTTTCAGGTCAATCGGAGTTGTTTTGGGTAGTTTCGGCATCGTTGGTGGAAGTTAGAAATTCCAATGTTCATAGGCTTGAAGTCGACAAGTTTTTGGAGTTTTGATGTTGTTTTTGGTGTTCCGAAGGCTCAACTAAGTTCAAATGATCATTTAGGATGGGTTGGTATATTCGGTTGGGGCCCCGAGGGGCTCGGGATTGATTTCGGATGGTGAGCGGGGATTTTGAACTTGGTAAAATGCAGCTTCAGCTGCTGGTGCTGGTGTTTTCGCACATGCGGATAGGGAGCCACAGGTGAGGTTCTATAGGAGCGGAGTGGGATCCGCAGGTGCGAGATTTGGCTGAGTGGGGAGTGGTCCGCAGGTGCGAGGAAATTGCCGCACCTGCGACGGAGTCTTGTGGTAAGTATTCCTTGATCGTTTTTTTGGTCTAATTTCTCGAATTAGTATTGATTATTTCCATGTAAATTGTGGAATCAAAGTAGAAATTGAGAAAAATGGGAAGAAAAGTTGGGCGATCCTTTTGATGATTTGAAGGTATAATTGTGGTTGGATTTTTTTAAATTTGATATGGGTAGACTCGGGTGAAGTCAAGGATTTCAGTTTTGTAAATTTTTCTGAATTCCGAGACGTGGGCCCCGGGGTCGGGTTTGGCTAATTTCGGGATTTTTGAGTATTCTTGATAGATTTTGATTGGGATTCACCCATTAGCATATAATAATGATATACACTTGATTGTTGGTAGACTTGGAGTGCTCGGAGGTCGAATTTCGAGGTAAGGGAACTGCGGAGTAGTGCTTTAGCCGGTTTTGGGGTAAGTAACGCTTCCAAACTTGGAACTGAGGGTTCGAAACCCCAAGTTATCTGATATTTGCTATTAATTAAGGTGACGCATTTGACAAGTGACGGGCATGCGAGCGTACATCGGATATTTGTAGCCTGGCTCATCCCACGGCACTGCCAAATGGTTATCTTAGGTCGATATTGGAGCTGTGAAAGTTGCGTTTACCTTGAACGCAATAGAATCATGCTAAGTATAAATGTTAAGGCTTTACGTCGATATGTTCAGACCGGAACGGTCGATTATTGCTGTCTCTGTTTATGATTATTGTTTCCATGTACTCAGTCCTGTTATAATATATGTTCATGCTTCAGTCTCAGAAATTGTTCATTACATGCATATTTATCATTGTTTGGGTTGATTTATACATCTGTGAGCCATATGAGTGAGACTGGAAAGGCATTGACTGAGTGAGGCCGAGAGCCTGGTATTGAGACAGTTACGAGATTGGACTGCACACCGCACGATTATTGAATCATGCCTTCGTTGGCTTGATATAGCGCTTGGGCTTATAGGAGCCCCTCCGGAGTCTTTACACCCCCAGTGAGCGCACAGATATTTAGGGATGGATCTTCCCTAGACATGGATCTTGTCCGAATGTTATGTTCTGGAGATGGATCTTCTCCGTGGGGTTTATGTTCTGGAGATGGATCTTCTCCGTGGGGCTAGATTGGCCTTTTTCCTCAGTACTGAGTGACTTGTTTATTTATATATTCCGGGATGGATTTTCCCTGGGACGGAAGGCCAGATTCTAGTACTGAGTGGACCACCTTATGAGAGTTTGATTACTGATTACACATTATTCTTGATTTTGTAAGAATTCATGCGGGCATGCAGGCTACAGACATAAAGTGATGCATCTTGTTTATTTTCTGATATATACTGTCAAGTCCAAGTTATATATTGTTGTTCAAAATAATGGGAGGTTTAGTCCGTCACTACCTCTCAACTCGTAGTTTGGTTTCGTTACTACTGAGTTGGTGTACTCACGTTATCCCCTGCACCTTGTGTGCAGATCCAGGTACACCGAGATTCAGCTCTGGATAGTGAGCAGCAGCAGTTTCATCAGAGTTGACGAGGTAGCAGCTGGCGACCGTGATCTCGTCATCTCTTTCTCTTCTATCTGTCGTATTTACTATTAGACTATGTTGGTCATTTCTTTTCGGATTGTTTTGTGTATTAGCAGCTCATGACTGTGTGACACTGGATCTGGGAGTTGTAGATTTTTTTGGGTTTTTGGTTTCATAAGCTTCTTTTAAATACAGATCTTTAGTATATTTAATTTCAGGCAGTTGGAAAATGGTAATTTACTTAATAAACGGTTCAGGATTAGTTACTATAGGTGCCTGTCCTAGTTTCACGACAGGCGCCATCACGACTCCGAAATTGGGTCGTGACAAGTTGGTATCAGAGCCCTAGGTTGAATAGGTCTCACCGGTCATGAGCAGGTTTAGTAGAGTCTCGCGGATCGGTACGAAGACGTCTGTATTTATCTTCGAGAGGCTACAGAACCCTTAGGAAAATTCCACATCTTTTAATTCTATCGTGCGACTCTGTTGAACTCTGGAACTAAACTTCTGTTATTTTCATTCTCTCACAGATGGTGAGGACTCGTGCTATCGGTAGTGGTGATCAGACACCAGCAGGACCAGCTAGAGGCTGAGGCCGTGGCAGAGGGAGGGGTGCAGCCCGCACAGCAGCCGGGACAACACCTGTGGACCCTCCCATTGTTCAGGATCAGTTCCCCGCAGCTGAGATTCCAGCGGGGCAGGCTCAGGCACCAATGGTGCCTATTGTGATTCCTGGTCTTCAGGAGACCCTAGCTCAGATTTTGACGGTGTGCACCAGCTTGGAACAGACTGTCTCTTTTTCCACTACTGCTACTACTTCTCAGGCCCGGGGAGGCATCCAGACTCCAGCTGCCCGGACACCTGAGCAGGTCACCCAGGGACTTCAAACACTTGGGGTAGCTCCAGTGCAGCAGATTGCTCCGATACAGGATTATGTGGTCCCAGCTTTAGCTGATGATGAGCAACGTAGGTTGGAGAGGTTCAGCAGACTCCAGCCTCCGACCTTCAGTGTCACAGAGGGCGAGGATGCCCAGGCCTTCTTAGACAAGTGTCAGAGGATTCTACGCACGACAGGGATATTAGAGGCCAGTGGGGTTCCATTTACCGCATTCCAGTTTTCAGGAGCTGCACTTGCTTGGTGGGAGGCCTATGAGAGGCGTAGACCCGCTGATGCAGCGCCCCTTACATGGAACCAGTTCTCCATTCTCTTTTTGGAGAAGTATATACCACAGTCTCGCAGAGAGGAGCTGCGTAGAGAGGTCGAGCAATTGCATCAGGGAGACATAACCGTGACGCAGTATGAGATGAGGTTCTCTGAGTTAGACCGTCATGCCATCTAGATAGTCCCCACAGACAGAGAGAGGATCCGGAGGTTTGTTGATGGTCTCACATATCAGTTACGGATCTTCCTGACCAGGGAGAGGGTATTTGGCGCTTCTTTTGAGGAAGTAGTTGACATAGCCAGAGAGATTGAGTTAGTACGCCACCAGGAGCAGGTTGAGAGAGAGGCCAAGAGGCCTCGAGGATCGGGTAGTTATGGCGGTGTCCACTCGGGAGGTCAGTCTCAGTATAGCAGAGGCCGTCCATTCAGGTCTCCTCAGCCAACTCGTCTAGTTTACAGTGGTGCTTCATCAGGACACGACCCTCGTAGCTCTCATTCGGGCCGTTCATCATTCGGTGCACTTCCAGCCCAGAGCTCATCCCCACCACAGTCAGTTCAGGGTTCTTTAGCACATGGCTCTTCTAGCAGCTACTCTGGTTCTAGGGGTCCTCTTCAGTTCCCACCGTCCTATGCTAAGAGGGGTTGTTTCGAGTGTGGGGATCTAGGTCACATCAAGAGGTATTGTCCCCGCCTTTATGGTAGTTCTTATCAACAGAGGATCCAGCCTCTAGCTTCAACACCAGTTTCTACACCACCCGCCCAGGCAGCCAGGGGTGGAGGTCAGTCAGTCCGAGGCCGCCCTAGAGGGGGAGGTCGATCAGGTGGAGGACATGCCCGTTTCTATGCACTTTCAGCCAGACCATATGCCATAGCTTCAGATGCAGTAATTACAGGTATTATCTCAGTCTGTCACCAGGATGCTTCGGTATTATTTGATCCTGGTTCCACGTATTCATATGTTTTATCATACTTTGCACATTTCTTGGATATGCCCCGTGAGTCTTTGATTTCATCTGTTCGTGTGTCGACTCCGGTGGGGGATACTATTGTGGTGGACCGGGTGTACCGATCTTGTGTTATATCTATTGGGGGTCTGGAGCCTGGGCAAATCTATTATTGCTTAGCATGGTTGACTTCGATGTGATTTTGGGCATGGATTGACTATCTCCATGCCATGCTGTTCTTGAATGTCACGCCAAGATCGTGATATTAGCTATGCCCGAATTGCCGAGGGTTGAGTGGAAGGGTTCGGTGAAGTATGTGCCCAGCAAGGTGATTTCCTTTCTGAAGGCCCAGCGTATGATTGGGAAGGGATGTGAGTCTTATCTGGTGTTTGTGAGGGATGTTAGTAGTGGGACTCCTTCTATTGATTCTGTTCATGTGGTCCGTGAGTTCCCGGACGTATTCCCGGTAGACCTACCAAGCATGCCACCTGACAAGGACATTGATTTTGGTATTGACTTGTTACCAGACACCCAACCTATCTCTATTCTACCATACCGCACGGCCCCAGCAGAGTTGAAAGAATTGAAAGAGTAGCTTCAGGAACTCCTAGATAAGGGGTTCATGCGGCCTAGTATGTCACCTTGGGGTGCACCGGTGTTGTTCGTGAAAAAGAAGGATGGATCTATGCGCGTGTGTATCGACTATAGGCAACTGAACAAGGTTACAGTGAAGAACCGGTATCCCTTGCCTCGTATTGATGACTTGTTTGATCAGGTTCAGGGAGCTAGGGTGTTCTCCAAGATTGACTTGAGTTCTGGGTACCATCAGCTGAAGATTCGGGATTCTGATATTCTGAAGACTGCTTTCAGGACCAGATATGGTCATTATGAGTTTTTGGTTATGTCATTTGGGCTGACCAATGCCCCAGTCGCGTTCATGCATTTGATGAACAACGTGTTTTAGTCTTACCTTGATTCATTCTTCATTGTGTTCATTGATGACATCCTGGTGTATTCTCGTAGCCAGGAGGAGCACGCTCAGCATTTGAGGGTTGTGTTGCAGAGGTTGAGAGAGGAGAAGCTTTATGCAAAGTTCTCCAAGTGTGAGTTTTGGCTTGGCTCAGTAGTTTTCTTGGGGCACGTGGTGTCCGGTGAGGGTATTCAGGTGGATCCGAAGAAGATTGAGGCGGTGCAGAGTTGGCTCAAACCGTCCTCAGCTACAGAGATTAGGAGTTTTCTTGGGTTGGCGGGTTATTACCGCCGCTTTGTGGAGGGATTTTCGTCTATTGCTTCACCACTGACCAGATTGACCCAAAAGGGTGCTCCATTCATATGGTCCGACGAGTGTGAGGAGAGCTTTTAGAAGCTCAAGTCAGCATTGACTACAACTCTGGTATTGGTATTGCCTACTGGTTCGGGTTCTTACACAGGCTATTGTGATGCTTCCAGAGTTGGCTTGGGAGTGGTTTTGATGCAGGACAGTAGGGTGATTGCCTACGCGTCCAGACAGTTGAAGGTGCACGAGAAGAATTACCCAATGTACGATCTTGAGCTAGCTGCCATTGTTCATGCTTTGAAAATTTGGCGTCATTATTTGTATGGGGTACAATGTGAGATCTTTATGGACCATCGAAGCTTGCAGTATTTGCTAAAGCAGAATGATTTGAATCTACATCAGAGAAGATGGTTGGAGCTTCTTAAGGATTATGACCTCACCATTCTATATCATCCGGGGAAGGCCAATGTGGTGGCCGATGCCCTAAGTCGCCGAGCAGGGAGTTTGGCCTATCTTGCAGCAGCAGAGCGACCCTTGGCACATAATGTTCAGGCCCTAGCAGGGCAGCTTGTGAGATTGGATTTGTCAGAGCCTCCACGGGTAATAGCTAGCATGGCTTCCCAATCTTCTCTCTATGATCATATTAGAGCACGTCAGTACGATGACCGACACTTATCGGTTCTTCAGGACAGGGTTCGTCGAGGTGCCAGGGATGTGACTATTGGTGATAACGGGGTTATGAGAATGCAGGGGCGTATTTGTGTTCCCGATGTAGGTGGCCTTAGAGAGATGATATTAGCAGAGGCCCATAGCTCGCGGTACTCCATTCATCCGGGTTCCGCGAAGATGTATCAGGATTTGAGGCAGCAGTATTGGTGGAGGCGGATGAAGAGGGATATTGTTGAGCATGTAGCAC
This sequence comes from Nicotiana rustica, assembly GCA_005239535.1. Lineage (NCBI taxonomy): Eukaryota > Viridiplantae > Streptophyta > Magnoliopsida > Solanales > Solanaceae > Nicotiana > Nicotiana rustica. The sequence goes on along the minus strand of ML539487.1, from coordinate 94,589 downwards.
GGTGCCTCAACTGCCAGCAGATCAAGTATGAGCACCAGAGACCCGGTGGACTGCTTCAGGAGATGGTTATTCCGGAGTGGAAGTGGGAGCGGATCACCATGGACTTTGTAGTTGGGCTTCCACGGACTTCGAAGGGATTTGATGCTATTTGGGTCATTGTGGATTGACTGACCAAGTCGGCGCACTTCATTCCTGTCAGTACTACTTATTCTTCGGAGAGGCTAGCTGGAATGTACATCAGGGAGATTGTCCGATTGCATGGGGTCCCAGCTTCTATCATTTCTGACAGGGGTAATCAGTTCACATCTCAGTTTTGGAGGGCTATGCAGAGAGGTATGGGTACGCAGGTAGAGTTGAGCACAACATTCCACCCTCAGACTGACGGGCAGTCAGAGCGAACTATTCAGATCTTGGAGGACATGTTGCGTGCCTGTGTGATTGATTTTGGTGGCTCGTGGGATCAGTTTCTGCCTCTAGCAGAGTTTGCATATAATAACAGCTACCAGTCTAGTATTCAGATGGTGCCATATGAGGCTTTATATGGTAGGAGGTGTAGATCTCCGGTTGGTTGGTTTGAGCCCGGTGAGGCTACGTTGTTAGGCCCGGATTTGGTTCAGGATGCATTGGAGAGGGTGAAGTTGATCCAGGAGCGACTTCGCACGACTTAGTCCAGACAGAAGAGCTATGTAGACCGGAAGGTTCGTGATGTGTCCTTCATGGAGGGTGATAAGGTTCTGCTGAAGGTGTCACCCATGAAGGGTGTTATGAGGTTCGGGAAGAGGGGAAAGCTTAGTCCCCGGTTCATTGGTCCGTTTGAGGTGCTTCAAAAGGTTGGGGAGGTGGCTTACAGACTTGCCTTGCCGCCCAGGTTATCGAGTGTGCATCTGGTATTCCATGTGTCGATGCTCCGAAAGTATGTTGGTGACCCGTCTCATGTCTTAGACTTAAGTACAGTTCAGCTCGAGGGTGATATGTCTTATGAGGTGGAACCAGTGGCTATTTTGGCTCGCGAGGTCAGGAAGTTGAGATCAAAGGAGATAGCTTCAGTGAAGGTGCAGTGGAGAGGTCAGCCAGTGGAGGAGGCGACTTGGGAGACCGAGCGGGAGATGCGGAACAGATATTCTCACTTGTTTGAGACTCCATGTATGTTTCTAGACCCGTTCGGGGATGAACGTTTGTTTAAGAGGGGGAGAATGTAACGACCCGTTCGGTCATTACGTAAAACATGCATTATTTTCTCTGTTTCTGACTTGTTGTAGATTGGTTAGACTATTCATGATGAGTTAGAATTGGTTAGCTCGGGTTTGGAGTGGTTATAGAAGGAATTGAGTCACTTAGTCTCTAAAAGTAGCCTTAGAGTGGGAAAAGTCAACCCAGAGTTGACTTATTGGTAAATGACCTCGGAATGTGAATTTGATAGCTCAGATAACTTCATTAGGTGATTTGGGACTTAGGAGCGTGTCCAAAATGTTTTTGTGATGTCCGGTGTAGAATTAGGCTTGAATTGGCAAAATTTAGTTTTGGCAATTTTCGGTCGGCAGTGGAAAATAGGTTATCGGGGTCAGAATAAAATTCCGACAGTTAGAGAAGGTTCGTAATGTCATTTTGGATGTGTCTACAAATTTTCAGGTCTATCGGAGTTGTTTTGGGTAGTTTCGGCATCGTTGGTGGAAGTTAGAAAATCCAATGTTCATAGGCTTGAAGTCGACGAGTTTTTGGAGTTTTGATGTTGTTTTTTGTGTTCCGAAGGCCCGACTAAGTTCAAATGATCATTTAGGATGGGTTGGTATATTCGGTTGGGGCCCCGAGGGGCTCGGGATTAATTTCGGATGGTGAGCGGGGATTTTGAACTTGGTAAAATGCAGCTTCAGCTGCTAGTGCTGGTGTTTTCGCACCTGCAGATAGGGAGCCGCAGGTGCGAGATTTGGCTGAGTGGGGAGTGGTCCACAGGTGTGAGGAAATTTCTGCACTTGCGAGGCCGCAGGTGCGAAGTAATTGCCGCACCTGGGAGGCCGCAGGTGCGGGAGGTCGATCGCAAGTGCGAAAGTTGAGGTCCTTAGGATTTTCCACAGGTGCGGTCCCCCTGAACGCAGGTGCGGGACCGCAGGTGCGAAAAACCGTGGCAGAAAGTTTAAGTTAAGTTTCAAAACGAGGGTTTTTAGCCATTTTTCAAAACTCCATTAGAGAGCTCGGGAGAAGGGAGATTTTGGAGAGATTTTCAGCGGGAGTCTTGTGGTAAGTATTCCTTGATTGTTTTTGGTCTAATTTCACGAATTAGTATTTATTATTTCCATGTAAGTTGTGGAATCAAAGTAGAAATTGAGAAAAATGGGAAGAAAAGTTTGGAGATCCTTTTGATGATTTGAAGGTGTAATTGTGGTTGGATTTAGTAAATTTGATATGGGTAGACTCGGGTGAAGTCAAGGATTTCAGTTTTGTAAATTTTTCCGAATTTCGAGACGTGGGCCCGGGGTTCGGGTTTGGCTAATTTCGGGAGTTTTGAGTATTCTTGATAGATTTTGATTGGGATTCACCCATTAGCATATAATAATGATATACACTTGATTGTTGGTAGATTTGGAGCGCTCGGAGGTCGAATTTCGAGGCAAGGGAACTGCGGAGTAGTGCTTTAGCCGGTTTTGGGGTAAGTAACGCTTCCAAACTTGGAACTGAGGGTTCGAAACCCCAAGTTATCTGATATTTGATATTAATTAAGGTGACGCATTTGACAAGTGACGGGCATGCGAGCGTACATCGGATATTTGTAGCCTGGCTTATCCCACGGCACTGCCAAATGGTTATCTCAGGTCGATATTGGAACTGTGAAGGTTGCGTTTACCTTGAACGCAATAGAATCATGCTAAGTATAAATGTTAAGGCTTTACGTCGATATGTTCAGACCGGAACGGTCGATTATTGCTGTCTCTGTTTATGATTATTGTTTCCATGTACTCAGTCCTGTTATAATATATGTTCATGCTTCAGTCTCAGAAATTGTTCATTACATGCATATTTATCATTGTTTGGGTTGATTTATACATCTGTGAGCCATATGAGTGAGACTGGAAAGGCATTGACTGAGTGAGGCCGAGAGCCTGGTATTGAGACAGTTACAAGATTGGAATGCACACCGCACGATCATTGAATCATGCCTTCGTTGGCTTGATATAGCGCTTGGGCTTATAGGAGCCCCTCCGGAGTCTTTACACCCCTAGTGAGCGCACAGATATTTAGGGATGGATCTTCCCTAGACATGGATCTTGTCCGAATGTTATGTTCCGGAGATGGATCTTCTCCGTGGGGTTTATGTTCTGGAGATGGATCTTCTCCGTGGGGCAAGATTGGCCTTTTCCCTCAGTACTGAGTGACTAGGTCACTGTGTTTATGTATATATTCCGGGATGGATTTTCCCTGGGCCGGAAGGCCAGATTCTAGTACTGAGTGGACCACCTCATGAGAGTTTGATTACTAATTACACATTATTCTTGATTTTGTAAGAATTCATGCGGGCATGCAGGCTACAGACATAAAGTGATGCATCTTGTTTATTTTCTAATATATTACTGTCAAGTCCAAGTTATATACTGTTGTTCAAAATTATAGGAGGTTTAGTCTGTCAGTACCTCTCAGCCCGTAGTTTGATTTCGTTACTACTGAGTTGGTGTACTCACGTTACCCCCTGCACTTTGTGTGCAGATCCAGGTACACCGAGATTCAGCTCTGGACAGTGAGCAACATCAGTTTCATCAGAGTTGACAAGGTAGCAGCTGGCGACCGTGATCTTGTCATCTCTTTCTCTTCTACCTGTCGCATTTACTTTTAGACTATGTTGTTCATTTCTTTTCGGATTGTATTGTGTATTAGCAGCTCATGACTGTGTGACACTAGATCCGAGAGTTGTAGATGTTTATGGGTTTTTGGTTTCATAAGCTTCTTTTAAATACAGATCTTTAGTATATTTAACTTCAGGCAGTTGGAAAATGGTAATTTACTTAATAAACGGTTCAGAATTAGTTACTATAGGTGGCTGTCTTGGTTTCACGATAGGCGCCATCACGACTCCGAAATCGGGTCGTGACATGAAATATTAAATTAACAGGAAAATAATTTGATAAAAATAGGAAAAATTATGGAAAAATACCAATTATCATAAAGAGTGATTTTAAAGGTATATATGCAAGTTTATAAAGGTATATATGCAAGTTCTTCATTGAGGTAAGATTTTTGGACTCATTAACTCGATTATATGTGATTAAGGACCAAATTAACAGTGTTTAATTAGGGGAAATAAGTGGAAAAAGGGGAATCTAGGGCTTGAGTTTAAGAGACCTTTTAGAGGTGATTTGAGGGGTCATTTGGACTCCGATTTCAGAGTTCATTATATGTACGGACCCGTGAGATGATGAGGATCGTTTTGGTATAAAGTTTTTTGAGTTCTGAGATGCGTGCCTGGGGGTCGGGTTTTAGCTAATTTCGTGAATTATGCATAAAGTTGATATTTTTCTATTGGGTTTCATCCCCCTAGCATATATTGATGTGAAAAATCTGAACTTGATAGATTTGGATCACTCGGAAGTTGATTCGAGGGAAAGCGTGTTGCGGAGTAGCTTTTCGGGCTAGTCTGAGGTAAGTAATGCCTTTAAATCCTGTCATGAGGGTATGAAACCCCGGACCTTACATCCTTTCACGATTTTGGAGTGACGCACACACTGGATGATGAGTGTGGGGCGTGCACGAATTGGAAATTTGGAAATACGTTCCTTTTTAGGCAACTATTGAGTTGCGAAACTACTTTTAAAGCATATGTTAAATAATATTACTATGTTTTAATATATTTGAGCTGTAAGTCATGTTTGGGGCCTAGTGCCGATCTGTTTTAACCCCTTGGGGGCTATTTTCTGATATTCTCACTATTTTGACCATGATTTTACACTCAGTTCTTCTCGTTAAATTGTTGACACTCAGATTTTTTGAAATTGTTATTTCTTGAAATGAAATATTGTTTTAGGTCGAGAACCCCGTTTATTTATGGCCCGAGTGGCATGTTCTGAGTGTCTAACTGAGTGATGCAGAGGGCCAATATTGTGAGGATATTTATGATATGAGAGAGCCTGAGAGCCTGAGTGATTGATGCCATGATTTGGCTTGTTTATAGCGCTTGGGTTGTAGGAGCCCCTCCGGAGTCTGTACATACCCCCAGTGAGCACAGGTACCTACTAAGTGCGAGTGTCGAGTGATGAGTGATTGGGAGGCATGAGTGACAGTGAGGTTGCCCAAGGGGCTGATGTTGAGTGAGTGTGAGGTGCTGAGTGACTGTTATTGGGTGATGGTGAGGTGCTGAGGGATTGATTATGAGTGATGATTTTTCCCGAGGGGCGGTTTAAAATGATATTTTGCTGAGCTTTTGGTTATGATTCATTTCATCTTTCATACTGAAATTTTTGGGGAGCTTAACTGAGAAACATTGGAAAATATACTTGTTCAAAGGATTTTTACGGAAATTGGTTTTCAAACTTATGTACTAAATGTATACTTTATTGAGACTCGGGATTTTACTCTTTGTGGATTGGTGTTTTGTTGCTGTGTGTTTCTTATCTTCAAACTTGATTTATTTTCTTTACTATTGAGTTGGCGTACTCATCATTACTCCCTGCACCTCTGTGCGCAGATCCAGGTATTGGTTTTGAGCAGTAGTCACTTGCATTCGTTCGTCATCAGCTTTGGGATTTCGAGATAGCTGTCCAGCGTCCACAGCTTTTCCATTCCCTTCCTTAATTTAGTATTTAGTATTTTGTTCTGAGACAGTGTATTATGACATTAGCAGTGTTAGTCTTATTCTTAGATGCTCGTGATCAATTGACTCCAGTTCTAGGGGATTTGTTTAGACTGTCAGATTATATTATGCTTGCTTAAAGACTTAGAGGAATTTTTATACTTATTATGCTGGTTATTAATGATTTGAGAAATTATATTAAAATAAATATGTAGTTATGTGATGGTTGGCTAGCCTAGTTCCATGATAGGCGCCATCACGACCTGTTAGAATTTGGGGTCATGACAGTCCATGTTTATCATCTCCCATTTCCAAATGGGAATTTCTATACTCTTAGTTAGTCCACCAGGTCTATGGTGTTCGACTTTCACCTGCTGACAATTTGGACACTTCCTTAAGATCATGATACATCTTGGTGGAACCTGGGTGAATGGAATACCTGGAATTGTGGGCTTCTGACATAATCCACTCTCTGAGCCCATCTACATCTGGAACGTATAATCTGCCTCTATACCTCAAAGTACCATCATCTCCCCCTTGTTCAAAAGTCGTAGTCTTGTGTTTCTGAATTCCCTCTTTCAGCTGCAATATGTAGGGATCACTGAACTGCTTTTCCTTCACTTCGGTTACTAAGGAGGATTCAGCCCTGTTCTGAAGAACAACGCCACCATCTTCGGAGTCCAAAAGTCGAACTCCCATACTTGCTAAGCGGTGGACTTCCTTCATCATAGTTCGCTTGTCTGCCTCAACATGAGCTAAACTTCCCATAGAACGCCAACTGAGAGCATCGGCTACGACATTGGCTTTCCCCGGATGATAGATGATATAAACATCATAATCTTTAAGTAATTCGAGCTGACGTAGATTCAATTCTCTTTGCTTGAAGATGTACTGGAGACTCTTGTGATCCGTAAAAATATCAACATGCACCCCATACAAATAATGGCGCCAGATCTTAAGCACAAACACCACTGCTGCTAATTCAAGATCATGAGTCGGGTAATTCTTCTCATGAGCCTTGAGTTGTCTCGATGCGTAGGCTATGACTTTTCCATGATTTATTAATATACACCCAAGGCCAACCCCTAAAGCATCACAATAAACAACGAACCCTTCGGTCCTTTCCGGTAGCGTTAAGACTGGAGCTGAGGTCAGGCTCTTCTTTAACTCCTCAAAACTTTTCTCGCAAGCGTCCGACCATTGAAACTTGACCTTCTTTTGAGTTAGTCTGGTCAAAGGGGACGAGATAGAATAAAATCCCTCTACGAAATGCCTATAATAGCCTGCTAGACCCAAGAAACTTCTTATATCGAATACTGAGGTAGGTCTAGGCTAATTCTTCACTGCCTCTATTTTCTGAAAGCCCGCCTTCACGCCTTCCCCTGAGATGACATGGCCCAAAAATGCTACTGATTTCAACCAGAATTCACACTTAGAAAATTTCGCATATAGCTTGTGATCCTGCAGTGTCTGCAACACAATTCTGAGATGTTCTGCATGGTCAGTCTCACTATGAGAATAAATCAAGATGTCATCAATAAACACAATAACGAACAGATCAAAATAGGGCTTGAAGACCCTATTCATAAGTTCCATGAAAGCTGCTGGTGCATTCGTCAAACCAAATGACATTACCAAAAATTCGAAATGCCCATACCGAGTCTTGAAAGCTGTTTTCGGAATATCGACTTCCTTAACCTTCAACAGATGGTATCCCGATCTGAGGTCAATCTTGGAATAACACTGGGCACCCTGAAGTTGATCAAATAAGTCATCTATTCTGGGAAGAGGGTACTTGTTCTTGTTGGTGACTTTATTCAGCTGACGATAGTCAATGCACATGCGCAAAGACCCATCCTTCTTTCGGACAAACAGGACCAGTGCGCCCCAAGGTGAGACACTTGGCCTTATGAATACCTTATCTAGAAGATCTTTCAACTGGACTTTCAGCTCTTTCAACTCTGCTGGAGCCATTCTATAAGGTGGAATAGATATAGGCTTAGTGCCGGGGAGTAGATCAATTCCAAAGTCAATCTCCCTATCGGGAGGGACTCCGAGAAGATCTTCGAGGAACACTTCTGGTAACTCATTTACAATTGGTACTTACTGGAGAGTGGGAATCTGAGCATCTGCATCCTTAACTCGAACCAGATGATAGATATACCCTTTGGAGATCATCTTTCTGGATTTAAGATAGTAAATAAACCTACCCCTAGGTGTTACTGCATCACCCTTCCATTCTAAAACTGGTTCACCGGGAAATTCAAAACTTACTATTTTGGCTCTACAACCCATTGTGGCATAACAAGACTCTAACCAATCCATGCCCATGATCACATCGAAGTCTACCATCTCCAATTCTACTAAGTCTGCTACAGTAAGACGATGATACACTTTGACTGGACAGCCCCTATAGATACATCTAGCTATAACTGATTCTCCAATTGGAGTGGATACTTCAAAAGGTTCACACAAATTTTCTGGTTTTATCCCGAATTTCTTAGCAATATATGGAGTTACATAAGATAGGGTAGATCCTGGATCTATAAGAGCATAGACATCAAAAGTGAATATTGTTAGCATACCTGTGACAACATCTCCCCGAGCCTCTGTATCCTAATGGTCTGCCAGGGCATATAAGCATTTTTTACCACCGCCTGCATTACTAGACTTTCCTGCACCACGCCCTTGCTGGGCCTGAGAGTTATGAGGGGCTGCTGAATTAGTGGACTGAGCTACATTGCCTACATTGTTCTGCTTTGCTGGTGGACAATCCCTCAAGAAGTGGCCCTGTTGACTGCACTCGAAGCAACCACTTGTGCCCAAATGACACACCCCTGGATGCTTCTTACCACACATGTTGCAAATAGGGTAACCAGGTACTCTGTAGCCCACACTAGCCTGTGACTGTGAGTCTACTGCTCTGGAATTCTAGTTTTTCTTGTTAAACTTTAACCTCCAAACCGGTGCACTAACTGAAGATGGAGCAGGTCCTGATTTTGATTTCATGAAGAACTGGTGATTGCCTCCTGTTTGGGATCCCCCATGGCTGAAATTTCCTGCAAACTCAGCTCTCTTGATGAATTCCCTGTTCTTCTCTCTCTGTAGCCGCTCTTCTTCCTTCAAACTGTCTTCGTTCCCTTGAACAATGGCAACCATCTTAGTGATGGTCATGTCATTATTCTGAGAAGCTGTATTAGCATCAGCAAATAAGTCATCTGAAAGCCCCAAAACAAACCGCCTAACTCTGGCCCTCATATCACGTACCATTACCGGAGCATACCTAGCCAGAGAGACGAACTTGAGGTAGTACTCATTCACACTCATATCATTCTGTTTTAGTCTCTCAAACTCCAAAGCCTTAGCTTCCAAGACCTCAATGGGTAGAAAGTGCTCAAGAAACGCATCTGCAAACTCCTTCCAAGTTGTAGAAGCCACATCCTCCCCTCGGGACTCCTCCCACATTTCATGCCAAGTGTTGGCAACATCATTCAACTGGTATGCAGCAAGCTCTGCCGCCTTAGTGTCTGTAGCATGCATCACTCGAAATATGTTTTGAACCTCATCAATAAAGTTTTGTGGATCCTCATCCTCTTTTGACCCTGTGAAGACTAGAGGTTTCATGTTGAGGAATTCCCTGGACCTGGAACTACCCGTTTCATGAACATCACTTGTCCCCTGCCTTTGAGCCTGAGTAGAAACAATCTGGGTGAGAAACTGAATAGCTCCCCTGACATCCATGTCTGAAGCAATGGGCACTGAGACCGATGCAACCCCCTGGGCCGGAGGGTCCTCCTCTTGAGAAACATTAGTCGTAGCCCTCTGGCTAGTAGCTGAGGCCCTCCTGGTGTACTTCCTTTTTGCAGGCATTTTTCTGAAATACGCAATTCACACGAGTTAGAAAGATTCCTGAAGCATAGCTCTAACATCACGATTTAAAGTATGAAAGAAATGAAATAATCCTAGATGTCTTGGTGGTCAACTATTTACACGTGTGGCACGCACACACACATAAACGTTATCCCACTAGACACGGCTTTATAGACTCCTTAGGACTCTTGAACCTAGGCTCTGATACCAAGCTTTGTTATGCCCTGAACCATCGCCTGGGCGTAACACGGCACTCGGTGCTTGACTACATGTGACCGACCGAACCAACTGCATGGCTGGATCAACGTATGGTATAACTGTGAGCTAGATATAAATATACAACATGATGATCTACTAAAGATTCTGACTGAAATATCATAACTGCGGAAAACACTAAAAAGTCTGCAAGTACAAACGGGTAGCCGACAAGGCTAACACGTAAAAGCCTGCTAACATTTGACTGACTAAACCATACTCTATGAAGCCTCTAAAGAATAATGAGATGCTAATTTTTTACTGAGACAAGGTCCTCAGTATACCTTCACCTTATTAACTGAAAATATTAAAATAATAAAAATATGGAGGGATAATGCCCCGAGAGACTGGGGCTCACCAACAGCTGATACGAGATGTCCTAGCAAGCAGAGTGGTCAACCGGTAAATCGTTACCTGCATTGTGAGATGCAAGCCCCGGGTAAAAAGGGACGTTAGTACATTTGAATTGCACTGGTATGTAAGACAACTGAAGGAAAGAACTGTAAATACTAAAACTGAAATGGATAACTGATAACTGAACTACACATAGGAAGTAAGGTTACGAATACTCCCTCTTCTGAATGATGAACCAAATGTTTATTTGAATAAATAAATTGCGGCCTCAGGACCAATATATATATATATTTATATGTGCACAACTGCGGCCTCGGGCCCAAGTATATGTATACATAACTGCGGCCTCAGGCCCAAAATGCATAAAGCATAAATTGCGGCCTCGAACCAAAATACAGGTGTTCAACATTCAGGAACTTAGAATAAGGAACTGAGAATCATACTGAAATACATGATACTGAAATAATGAATAGGACTAGACTGAGAGATGTACTCACAATAAGTTGATTTGTCATAACTGAGACTCATAGAATGTCGAATGATTATGAAATTATGCCCTCTAGAGAATAGAAGTTCTACTACTGTTCGTGGGAATGGGCATAATTACTTTATCAAGAAACTAGTAATAGTCATAATGAACGGAAGTAGGGAGAATCATAGATATTCCCAAACGTAAAGAGTTAGTCTCACATACCTTAACTTCCTGCTCTTGAGCGTAATACAACGTTTGTGAACCCTTTCAACCTTAATCTATGGCAATACAAGTCAAAGGGATTCCATATTAGCTATGATACTCATGTTTTGGTAACTTAAGCATTTTATCAAACACTTGGTGAGAATAAAGCTTCATAGTCCTTATTAATGGTGTCTCTACACCCAATACCCCATTCTCTTGCTCCTAGATAAATTCTAAAGTCTCAAATGGTTATAATCAACATTATTTTTTATCACCCATAAAGTAATACAACGCCCTCAACCAATAATCAACAATTAACACACCCTACCTATAATCGTTCATGCTTTTCTATCAAACCCATCAACTCATATCTCATGAACTAGGGTCTATAATTATTAAATCAATGTTAGAAT
>ML539487.1:59091-69849 GCA_005239535.1 Nicotiana rustica | reverse complement strand
CTTACCTTACTAATCCTATAGAGGCATAAATTAGCCTCACCTACTAACATGCATGTAAAAAGAAAGAACTAGCTAAAACTAGATATTCTGTGATCATCACAGAGTTTATAACATACTCTGTGGTGATATTACATAAAACTATGCTAATGTGATGGTAGAATAAAATAATATAGAAATAACAGTGATGCTCTCTCTTCTCTAATCTTGTGAAATCTTCAACTTGTAGACGCTTGTCTTAATCCTCAACCTTCTTCAAAATGTCTTCAAATTTCATGGTTTCTTTTTTGAATGGGTGGACTATGTTGACGTAGTTGGAACAACCTGTTTTTGTTTGGCAACTCTCATCGGGAGTCTCCTTATATTTGCATCTTCACTCACCTTGTCGTCCCAGCTTTTTTCTCTTGTATGTGTCTTCTTTCTTTTGCCGCTATGCATAGGTGATAAATCATCTTTTTTTGCTGCCTCTGCACGACATTTATTCAAAAATTCATCCTCTTCTCCCTCTTCATATATATCTCTGTCCAGTTTCACCGGATTTGGCATGTCTTGAAACAGATCTTGGGCCACCAGTGCTCCATGATCGTGGGACACCAGTGCTCCAGCTTCTCCATGTGTATTTGCCACCATTGCGTTGTCTTTTTGTTGTTGTATGCCTTGTATGTTCCTATTTTTCACCATACGACCAATGCTAAAAGCGGACTGATTTTGCAAGTTTACAGGCTTGGGACTTACCATCGCGTCAAGTAGTTTTCTGTCCTCCACAGTGATCAATGAAGCATTTAATTCCTGCTGCTCGTTTCCAGCCTTGAAGATAAAATTAAAGCAACTGAAGTAGTTGCATTTTGTTGCTGCTGACCAGCACTGTCAATTGTTGCTGCTAATTCTTGCTGTTGCTGTTCAATTTTTGATGTTGTCATTGCAGCTTCTGGCACCTTTGCAATTTGTTGTTGTTGTCCAGAATTCGAAGGCACAATTATAGCAGCTGAAGTGCGTGCATTTTGTTGCTGTTGTTCAGTAACTGACAGTGTTGCGGCAGTTTGATCTTCCCTAATATTAGCAGATGAAGTTCTTGGGACAAACTGTTGCTACCCAGTCATATTTGTTACTGCATTTGGCATCGACAAATACTCCGGTGTAGCATTTAGCTGCTGCTGCCCATGTTTAGGTGTTACTGGATTTTGCATCGACAGAATCTGCCGCTGCCCATGCTGATTTACTATTGGAAATTCTTGCAAAGTTGTACCAATTGCATTATGTTGCTGCGTAGTCTTAGGGATAAACTCAGGAGCTTTAGAATTAAGCTTGGTACCTGATCCTAACTTGGAGGAGTTTTCAATTTTTGGTAAAAAAGGTGAACCTACCGATAATATCTCCTCATCACCACTACACCTCTCACCTTCATCAAACGAATCCTCCACAATATCAACTCCCCAATCTTCTTCATTATCATACTCAGGTTGATCAGCCCATAACTTAGATTTAATTGCCATAGCCCTCACATTTGCTTTAATAATCTCATTATTGTTTCCTGTGGAAAGCACCAACTGTCCATGATCACTACCATGTTCTCCACAAGACTCCAACGATTGTGATGGTACTTCAAAGACAGATTTGTTCAAAGTCACTAATGGTTGTTTAACTAAATTTGTGTGCATTAACATTGCAGCTTGGGCGTCCTTAATAATGTTTTCCACATGTGGGCTGGAAAAATGCAATGTCGGATTGTTAGAACTATGTGCATTTTTCTTTTGCTCCTCCACCAAATTCTCATCTCCTGTAGGCTTAGAAAGCCGAGATATTGTTGTTTCAGCATCTACATGGACAGTCATTGCCTTTTGTTCATCGACAGTGATCAAGTCCCTTGAACTTCCTGATCACGCATCAGAAGATTTGGACTGTTGCTGCTTTTTTACACTGCCGGAGGCTTTGGCTGACTGGTATTTGATGTTGCATCTCGATCGACCTGTTGCTCGCCAATACCAACATCAACCAACACAGGTTCATTCTCCAAAACACCAAAAGAATTAGCAACAATAATGTTATTTGAAACATTAACCTGATTTTTATGCACTGGAACATTCTTCTTGTTAGGTGAAGATTGTGTGTGATTCACCACTGACCAAACACTCATTTGTGATCGATATTTAGGATCAGATTTTAACAAATCATCTGCATCAATGTTAGCTGCAATAGACCTGCCTGGAGTTTAGAGAATCTGCACCTCAATTTCATGTTGCGCGCCTGCTCCAATTCCCTCCTCCTTATCACCTATTAACTGTTGCATATTACTCTGCCCTTGGCCTTTATTAATTTTCCCAGAACCATTGGTGTTTTTACCAAATTTTGTAGGAGTATCATTAGCAATTTTAACTCCTTGCACACTTGATTCAACTACACCAGATTTGCCTGATATGTCAAGTACCTGCCTAGTTTTTTCCTCCTCCCCTTCTGTTAACTTTTGTACTCTATTTCGCCCCTGTTCTTTAGGTATTTGATGCCCAACTTCATCATATTTTCTACCATCACCTGGACCCTTATATACACCAGGTAAACCTCGAACAAACACAACAACTGTAGTTGTCTCCAATGCCTCAACACCTGTAGCACTAATATGTCGATCACCTCCTGCTATTGTCACTATACCACTGCCATTCCCTCGATCTTTCGACACCCTATTTCCTGTTTCAACATCCATAGCTTGAGACATCCTAGCAAAGGCACGATCGACAGGAACAGTAGCAACATTCTTTGATATCCCAGAATTATTGAGAATTTGTGCGCCATCAGGGATATTCGCATCAGCATTAGCTTGTTTAGTTTCACCAAACTGTAATAACTTCTGCTGCCCAATGCTTTGATCTTGTACTGTAACTTCTACCACCCGTTGGGTAGCCCTTTTTGCATTCAAATAGTCCCTAGCATCTCCTTTTAATTGTTCAACAGTCGTAACCTCGTCAAGGCGATCATCTTCGTTAACCTCCTATTGCATATCATCATTCGCACTATTATTTATAATCAATGAACGACAATCTTCACCAGCATTTCCTTGTTATTTGCACACATTACAATATGATGGAAGATTATCAAACACAAAATCCTGTATATGTTCAATAACCTTACCAGATTTCTCGTCGATAAATTGTAGCTTCATATTCTTGGGATGCTTGTCAAGAAGATCAAGAATTATCTTTACCCTAGTTGTTCTAGGTCTTTTCCTAGCTTGTGTGGATTTGTCTATAGCAATAGGCTTCCCCACAACTGATGCAATCGATAATAAAGGCTTTTTTGCAAACAGATTTGGCGGCAAGTCTGGTAACGACACCCATGCTATTGTTTTTGATGTCTCTGCCTTAGAATTGTATTCTTGTGTCCATGGGAATGTACGATATTGATGTTGTTGTCCTTTGTAATATAAATAACAAACCTTCTTTGAGACAACTGTTACAAAATCCTCATATGCATAACAACAAATCAACAGTTGCCGAAATGCGAGCAAACCTATCAAGCAGCGACCTTTAATCCCAACTTGTGCTGGAATCATTTTTCAAAATTCCGGAAAATCTGGCCCACCATATGAGAGATTCATCACCATAGCTTGGTGAAGACATTCTTCAACTGCATATTCCTCTAGTTCCTTAAAAAACAAGAATTGCATCATAAGCTGTCCATGAACATGTTTGACAGGTTTAAGGATTGTTTTGGTTACAGATTGTGATTTTGATGTGAGAAAGGAAGCATAAGTATTCGTTTTAGGGCTGGGATCCGTCTCTCCCACAGCTTGAAGTTGGGGAGAGGCCTGCACGTCCATGACAACCCTTAAGCCTTCATGAAATCTCCCAAGAGAGAGGAGAGAGGAGAGAGCGTTTGGGTTTAGGGTTCAGATATGTTCACTAAATATGAAGTTTTTTTTCCATGATTGAGTTCCCATTTACTAGTTTTAACCTTTACGTGTTTAATTGTAATTAATTGCTCATGAGCCACTCTTATTGCTTATTTGACTCTTATGTGACTTAACTGAAATTGTTGCCTCTTCTATTGCTATGCTATTCCTCTCTATTCGCTTTCTCCTTAAGTGAAATTATCATTATCTCTCTTGTAGTTGTTCATCCTTAATTGAGGTTTTGATTATCTTTTCGCTATTTACCCTTATTTGAATTGTTGTATCTCCTTCCTAATTGCTCAACCTTAAAAGAATTTTAGATATCCTATATCTTAGATGTCTTGACCTTATTTGAATCGTGTTTTCTCCTAGTTGTTGAACTATACATTGTGGGGTCGTTGTTACATATATTATTTATCCCCTATTGAGTTATTCTTATTATGTCCAGTTTTCTCTCTTGTGTTTATTCCTTGTGAACTAGCTCTATCGTTTCTTTGTGATCGAAAGACTTGAGTTGATTTACTTGCCATACTCTTCTGTTGTTGTTATACTCGGTGTTGTGATGCACGAGGTTTCTGGTGTGCGGTTGTTATTGTGATGCACGAGGTTTATGTCGTGTGGTTGTCATTGTGATGCACGAGGTTTATGTCGTGCGGTTGTCATTGTGATGCACGAGGTTTCTGCCGTGCGATTGGGGTTGTGTTGCACGAGGATTATGCCGTGCTATTGTTACTATTGATAGGTGCACATGCAGCGTACCAAGGCGGGCTATATATATATATATATATATATATGGGTTGTGCATGTGGCGAAACAAGGTGAGAATGTTATTATGTGCGTGTGGCGAGACAAGGCGGGCATTTACTTTACTATTGCACACGTGGTGAGACAAGGCGGGCTATGACAAGGATTGATTTGTGAGGACTTGTGATGGCTTGGGTGCGTTCTTGGTTGATAATTTTGTGTATTGGCGTACCTACCTGTGTGAATTTTATCTTGTGAAACATTGTGGGAAAACATTCTTACGTGTTGTCCATTCTTTCTATACTTTCTAGCTGGCATGAACTATGTTAGGACAATTGCACAAGCATACACGTAGTTAATCACTCCTATCGGTTTAAGAGGATGAAACCTGATATTGTTGAGTATTGATGCACACCATTGTTTACTTGCCTTCTTCTGGAAATGGCTCTATGGGCACAGGATGCCAAGTGTTTAGGGTTCCGATATTGGGACTTGTGAATTGTGAATATTCTGAGGTTCGGTACCTCGTGAAGGTTATGGGCTAAAACCTGGTGTGAAAGCAGCCGTGTTTGTTGAGTTGTTACTTGACTTTCCTTTATCTGTGATCACCGGATTTTAAATTGTGTCCCGCTCATTCTACTGTGTCATTATTATGGTGTGCTGATGTTAGTTGTTGCTTTTCTTTTTATTTACTGCAGTTACCGTATTATTTTGTTACTATGCGCCGTCTTTATATAGGTATCGTGGTCTGTTGTTTCTACACTTATACTTGATCATGTTATTAGTCCAGTAGGTGTCTTGATTGTTCCTCGTCACTACTCCATCAAGGTTAGTCTTGATACTTACTGGGTATCGTTGTGGTGTACTCATACTACACTTCTGCAAAAACAATTGTGCAGATCCAGGTATTTTCGAAGTTAGTTGATCATTAGATAGCTCTGCGGATTCTTTTTCTGGAGACTCAAGGTAAACCTACTGCTCATTCGCAGGCTACAGAGTCACCTTCTGATTTGTATTAGACTGTTTATCCTTATTTCTAAACAATTGTATTTAGAGGTTCTAGCAAACTCTATAGAGCTTATGACTTGTACTGCCGGTTTTGGGATTGTGAATTTGTATAGAGACTTGAAATTCGAAATGTTTAGATGTTAGTTATATATTGTTGCTATTTTAGTTAAATATTAGTCTTACCTAGTCCCTAAGACTAGGTGCCATCACGACACCCAACGGAGGGAAATTTGGCCGTGACATTTCTGAAACTGCGCCACAGGTAGCGCCCCATGCTAGCCTGAGCACTACACTATGCCAATTTTTCAATTTGTTCCCTTTTTTGCTTCAAATCGTGCACCTTCGTCCCACATTACCTCCGGATGATTCCTACACATAAAAATACCACAAATTAGCACAAGTTATTACATAACACATGCAAAATTTATGAAACATGAGTAAATCGTGATGCAATATGAGCATAAATATACATACTTTAGGCCGAATATCACACCACGAACTCAAAAATATATAATTTATTCATAAATTCATATCAAATTTCGTGGTAAAAATTCAAAAATACCATTTCTATGTTTTCTTCTAAAATTCCACAATTTTTACAAAATTTCATGTTTAAATCCATATATAATCCATGTATATATCTCATTACAAGTGAGAATCATCTAGCTTGCAATAGATAATGAAAATCTCTTCTCAAAGAGCTCAAAAATCGCCCAACTGAAGTGAAAAGTGGGAGAAATGAGCCAAGTTCCGAAATAAAATGAAGTCTCTTCGGCGATTCATATTTCGCAATTGTGGAAACACCCTCGTGATCTCAAAGTCCAACCAGCCTTGCCCACTAAATCCTCCTACGCGAACATGAGGACCCTATCGCGATTGCGAAGCTTAGCCTGCCAAACCTACGCGAATGCAGGCCAGCCATGCAAAAGCGAGCCCAGCTACGCAAACGTGAAGACCAAAACCTCAGCCTCATAAATTACCCTATGATATCGCAATCCAAGACACACGATCGTGATGAAAAACCTCCAAAGCCAAGGACAAGGCCATCCTTGGACATCTGCGATCGCTACACCCTTTATGCGATCGCGAAGAATAAAGTATTCACCAGTCCACTTAACCCTTCACGATCGTGACCCTTCATCCGCGATCACGATGCTTACCCAACACACAGGAAACTAGTAGCTGCAACACATAGAGAAATGATCTTAAACCATCCTAAAACACACTCGAGGCCCCCGGGACCTCGTCCGATCACACCAGCAAGTCACAATACCTCTTCCAAACTTATCCAAAGGCTAGAAACGCTGGGAATTACATCAGAACCACGAATTGACAATTAAAATTCCTCTTTTAACTTTCGGACTTTCAAACTTTGCCAAACGCGTTCGAATCACACTTAGACATGCCGGACCACGACCAGACTTCACACACAAGTTCCAATAATTAAAAAGAACCTATATGAGGTACCGAAATACCGCCCAGGTCCGATAACACCAAAGTACACTCCAAGTCAAACTTAGCAAATTTCAAAATCCATAAATTGCAAACTTCTGATATTAAACGCCGAAATGCTCCCGGATATCCAGTTCCGAAATCACCTTACAAACCTTTAGGAACCTTCACATTTCGATTGCGAGGTCGTTTACTCAAAAGTCAAACCTTGGTCAACTCTTTCATCTTAAAGCTTCCGAATTGAGAATTATTCTTCTAATCAACTCTGAACCTCCCGAAAATGAAAACCGACTACACACACAAGTCATAATACATAAAAACTTGTTACTCAAGGCAACAAACCGTCGAACAATATGCTAGGGCTCAAAACGACCAGTCGGTCGTTACAATAATATTGAAAGGTACATTACAGTACCTATAAGCGTGTAAATATTATTATCCTAATGGTCCACTAAACCGGTGAGAATCTGGGTAAGGATTCTAGTTATTCTAAGAAAAAGGTGTTAGGCGTCCCTAAAAATCTACATAAAATAGTTCATTATACTTAGGCTAGATGTGGAGAGATAATTGCTTATATTTTAGTCAATTAATGATTAAAGTTACTAAACGGGTTTATATGAGAGTCTTGACTAAGTGAGAAAATATTTTAATTCCTATGAAAACTCATTTATTTTTAGAAAAAGATTTTTATTTATTTATAGAAATGACAGTATTTCAAAAGCATGTGGTAAGTTTGTAAAAAAAAGGGTTTATTTAAGAGAAACTTACACAAATGTCCTAAATAAGTCTCAACTTACCAACCTTTAATCATTAGTCATAAACTTATCAAAACTGGCCAAGCACATATAAAAATTAAAAAATTAAATAAATAAAGTTCTTTCTCAAAGAATCACATGTAAAAATCTCCTTCCATATTTTTAAGCGTGACTAGCAACATTAGATGTAAGACGGAAAGAAAATTTCATGGATGAGGTAGCAAATAAGGTGATGAAATATTAAAAAAATATACAACATTCCAAAAATCCAAGCAAAAAAAAACTTTTTCAATGGGTATAGTTGAAATTCACTGAAAACATATAGATAAGTCAATATACAAAATTTGAGGAAGATTGGAGGTGATTTGGAGTGATTTTGTATCAAAATTCGTAGTTAAATAAATTTCAATAAATTCTTCTGCGACACATGTATCAAACATATATCACACATGTATCTCACACACAGATATACATGTGATACACAATTGATACAAGTATGATACATATGTGATACACAAATGATACACAATGTGATAAACACGTCATTTTTTTTCATGTTCAGTTTTTACTTCGAATTTCAATTCAAACCACATCAAAACTTATATTCAAGCTCCATAAGATGTACCCAATATATTCTAATAACACCACTCAAAAAAACAAAAATTTGACCTTTACAAATAGCTAATTGGCTAATATTCGTAATATTAGACTAATATTAATAATATTTTATGAATTAACTAATTTTTATAATAAGCTACTTATAAATGAGCATAACCGGTAATTTCCCTTTATTTAAAACATGGGTCTATGTTAACACTTTATATGCCTCAGAATAAATATACTTTGTCTGTTTCTTTGTAAGACTTTCGTTATAAATCAAAATGTTTTCCGAAAACTATTTATTTATCTCTTGTAAAATCTGGGTCTAGCTTTGTAGCACGCTGTTGCCTCTTTGTCCAAAATCATATGGATATAAGATTTTCGTAAGCGATTTGCTTGTAAACTTTTTCCAAAAGGTTATTTCCACCTAAGCCATTCATATTCTGTAAATTCCTAAGCAGATGAAAATTCGTTAGACTAATAAGTAAACGGAAGAAACTTAGTTGATAAAAATTAGTTAAAAGCCTTCAGATCCCAGAGATTATTCCTCATTTGTTTGCACTTAATGGAAGTCTGAATCTTAATCATTCAGATCTCAGGCATTAAGTGTATTTGTTTTTAAAGTTTAAATTATAATTATTCAGATCTTAATCATTAAGTGTGTTTGTTTTTTTACTTCACAACCACTTAATGAGTCTGAATAGGTCTGTATGATTAAGATCTATAACAGTGATTTAATTTCATTAAGTGGTATCACATATTCATTATTAACTGCGCCATCGCCTACCATTATCAACTACCGTCATGCCACCGCCACCACCATACTCAACCCCCACCACCACCCTCAATCATAGCCGCCACCATTATCGACCATCACCACCCACTATCCCCACCACTCCGACCACCATATATCATTCTCACCCACAATCAACACTCATCCACCTCAACTACCACAACTGACCACCCCATCACCATCAACAACCACAACCGACACTGCCCATTATTACAATCTACCACCACCCACCCACCATATTTTTTAGTCACAACTACTACCACTACCCGACATTATTATCTATCACCACCCACCACCAACATCCTCAGTCATAATCACTACCATTACCAATCACTATTAGCTACTAGCATGAACCACCATCATCAACCAAAACTACCACCAACCACCGCCTCTAGTCGGCATTCACCCGTTAGCCATCACCACCAACAACTATCATATTTTAAAAATTATATATTTTATTGATAGAATATTAGATTAGCTAGTATTTGATTGGAATTTTATGTTTATTAATTTTCAAATAAAGATAAATTTTATACATTCAGATGTTAAAAATCAAACAGTCTTAATTATTTCTATTCAAGTCTTAATACACATCTTAATATATTCAGATGTGTATTCAGATCCAGATATCTTAATCTTAATACACATATTGATATTCAGATGTGTATTCAGACTCAGACGTCTTAATCTTACGTTATTAGATTTAACATCCCTAAGATTATTCCTAAATAATAACAACAAAATAAAGAGATATAATACTAATGTTAGTTCCATAGTAACATATACAGAGAACAGGATATCAATAATAATAGTTTTAAGTAAGTGAAAAGTGAAAGGACTGACTCTCGTGTTGGGCTGACAATCAGTCGGGCCCAACCAAATTCAAGCAGTAAACTTCTTAAAAATTGCACGGGGCGCCCAAATAGGGCACCCAAATAGGGACCTATACTCATTTTTTAAAAATCTTTTAACTTGTATTCACTTTTTAAACAACTTCAGCTCCTTTCTCCTCCTCCTTCTCCTCATTCGTTTTCTTCTTTCTTCTTCTACAACGATGACTTCAACATTGCTCTCTTTGATTAATGAAGCTAAAGCAAATATACTGACCAGTATTCCAATTTTTGTGATGAAGAAGACGCGAAACACTGATTGAAACCTCAAAGTTGAGAAAGAACACACTTTACTGCAGGATTTTTCATATTCTAAGCCCCAGAAGGTGGAGTAGTAGTAGTGCTATTTGGTCTTTGATACAACATCTATTACCGTTGCAAATCTTCTCTTTCTTTGCAAATAATTCAGTGGTCTGAATGTTGAATCTCTTCTAGGCTAAATTCTAGTTTTTTTCCTTGCGGCATTGCATTTAGCTTTTTCCAATTTTCGGTGATGAATTGATGTATTAAACTCATAAATTAAAATGTCAAATATGCCAAGTTAATCAAATATAGAACAAAAACTTCAACTCTAGACCTGAAGTTCCCCAGTTACAAAGACAAAAATTTCAGCTCTAGAGCTGAAGTTCCCCAGTT
>ML539487.1:20201-44863 GCA_005239535.1 Nicotiana rustica | reverse complement strand
AGCTTATCGAATTTGCTTACAATAACAGCTTTCATGATAGTATTCAGATGGCCCCATTTGAGGCATTGTACGGAAGAAGGTGTAGATCTTCGATTGGATGGTTTGAAGCTGGTGAGGCGGAATTGTTAGGGCCAGATCTTGTGCACCAAGCTATGGAAAAGGTTAGAGTCATTCAGGAGAGGATGAAAACTACTCAGAGTCGTCAGAAATCCTATGTGGACGTTTGTCGAAGAGAATTGGAGTTCCAGGTAGATGATTGGGTGTTCTTTAAGGTATCTCCCATGAAGGGAGTGATGCGGTTTGGGAAGAAAGGGAAGTTGAGCCCTAGGTACGTCGGGCCATATCAGATCACTCAAAGGATAGGACGGGTGGCTTATAGGCTGGAATTGCCCATTGAAATGTCATTAGTGCACCCGGTGTTCCATGTGTCTATGTTGAAGAAAGTTGTTGGAGATACATCCGCCATCGTGCCAATTGGGACTATTGAGGTTAATGAAGAGTTATCATACGAAGAGGCTCCGGTTGCTATTCTTGATAGGCAAGTCCGTAAATTGAGAAACAAAGAGATTGCTTCTGTTAAAGTGTTGTGGCGAAGTCAACGAGTCGAGGAAGCCACGTGGGAAGAAGAGAAAGAAATGAGAGAAAAATATCCCCATCTGTTTGAGCAAGTCTAGTAGTGATCGTGCGAACTATTATCCCAAGGCAATTTGATGTTGTATTCAGATTCGTGCAAAGGCACCCCATTTTCCCCTAATTGCCTTATTGTTGTGACTTTCCAATGCGTGCTAAAATTTTATATGTCGTTATTAATTGGGTAGTGTGCAACCCTTGAAGTAAATGAAAGTTTTGTGAAACTTATGTGATAGGCAAATGATTAATAGTAGTGTAGATTGGTAATGATTAATTAAAATATATATACGGTGTATTGAGGTGATTGAATTGTATGGGACTCACTAAAATGACCAAATTATGTGCAAGTATGTGACACTTATTGAATCATATGCTAATTTGTGATGCAAAGAGAATGAACTATGTGTAGTTGTCAAAGTAATTGGATATGTGCAAGTGTTGAGGTAATGAATTGTATACCCGTTGTAGGGATAACAGAAACTGTGTAATGATGCTTGGAAATGTGTTTCGGGGGCTCTCTGACAGGTAGATAGGTCTAAATACAAAGGAAGCTCTGGTAAAATTTTCAGAAAGTATCGGATTTAGTGAAATTGGGAGTTTGCATGTCATGTTTTCAAAACCAAATGATTTCCAAAAATCCTTTAAGTGGGGGAGGATGTAAGGACCCGTAAAATTTCTTATTTAAGATAATGCCCGAATAAGTCCCCGAGTTGTTATAACTGTAGAAATCCTTAAAAACGGACCTATTTTGAATAAAAGCACCCCAGAAGTTGAAGGATGTAATTTTCCAGAAGTTGGGCGTTATGCGACGCACTATGCGATCGCATAACGGGTATGCGGACCGCATAATGGTCACATACCTAGGCAGGCCACTGCCCAAATTGAGGACAACTATGCGGTCCAGAATGTGATCGCATTCTGGTTATGCGGACCGCATAGTTGTCGCATTCTTTCCCATTGGTTTTTGATGAGGGAGGTTATGCGACGCACTATGCGATCGCATAACGTGTATGCGGACCGCATAGTGGTTTCATACCTGCACAATGTATTTTTAATTTTGGCCCATTCGTAGGGCCATTCTGCTACCGGTCTGCGGACCGCATGTCTGGAATGCGATCGCATTCCTGACCGCATTCTTGTGTCGGGCCCCTAATTTTTTCTAATTTTAAAACCCGACCCCCAGTTCATTAAAACACCCTACCCCTTCATTTTAACAAGTTTCTGAACAAAATAAAGAGAAGGAAAGGAGAATTCTTGAGAGAGAAAGTGGTTCTTCCATCAATTTGGTTTTCAAAGTCCCTCAGGCCTGATATTTCGAGTAATCTTCTTCTTCCTCATTCTAGCAGGTAAGGGTTCCCAACCCTTTTCCATTAATTTTCTGATTTTAAACAAAGGGAGGATTAGCATGGATTGGTTATTGAAAATATTAACTAAGACCTTGCATGCATGTTTAATAATGGTATTAATCTAGTAAGAGGGAGTGGGTTGGGGTAAATTTCACAAAGACGGGGTTGGTAATCTAATGGGGTCACATAGTGTTCGGCAAAATGCTTAAGAGAGTCCGAGTTATATGCATGATTTCCAATTCTGAGTTGAATATGTTTAATGGTGAACTAGATTGACGATACTAGTCGGTTCGGGGATTTGTGAGTAAAAATTAAAAAGGGATTTCGAATCCAGGTATGTATGGCTAACTTTAACCCTTGTAGAATCCCCTTGTTGTGACGAGCATACGTTATGTGTACCTTGTATGAAAATATGTGAATTGATTGTCTTAGCAATTGCCACACTATTGTGTTTTATGAGATTGTGAAAGGTGATTGAGGTGCCCACTTTATTATGTGCAAAGCTTGTAAATGCTTGAGGGTGTTGACATGAAAGTATGTGTTAGCGAATGAAAGAATGTTAATGTGCCCAAATGTGGGAATGTATTACTGCTTAATGGGGATCATTGTGCCTTGAGCCCCAAATAAATGAGTTGTTGATATGAATTGTGTTTCTTGAAACGAGATTCTTGTGATGTAATTGTTTGGGATTGTTGTTATGAAATATGATTGTCAGGTGGGATCGGGTTGCGCGCCGCAACACAAAGTAATAAGGTGTGGGTTTTGGTGATAAGGGTGGCCGAGGTAATAAGGGTGGCCGAGGTAATAAGGGTGGAATGTGATCATTATCACTATTGAAATAAAAATCGATGAAATTCTTGATTATGGTGGTGTTGGAAAGGAAAAAGGGGGAATTGTGAAACTTGTTGATTTTGGTTGTTTCTTTCCATGCGCGATGATTGTTGGTTCTACTACTGTCTCTTATCTGTGTATTGTTTGATTGTACTTGGGATAAAGTTTGTTCATACATACTAGTACTATTCTATAGTACTAACGTCCCTTTTTCTGGGGGCGCTACATTTTCTTATATGAATGTAGGTGGTTCTACAGCATGTAACTCAATCCACCGTCAGTAGTGCCTCCTCTCCGTTTCGTCAGCCGTGTTGGTGAGCCCCACTTTATCTCGGGGCCATGTGTGGTTCATGTCACCTTCTTTTGGGCCTGTTTGATATTGTAAGGTATAGCCGAAGCCTTGTTGCCGGCAAGTATTGTATAAACTCCTACTACTCGTAGAGGCTCCGTAGACACAATATGGGTATTGTTCATATGTATTTTGGATAGTGACAAATCGTGGTCCATGTGGTAGAAGTATGTATGTTGTATGTATTTTGGTAAGCATTTGGTATCATATGTTGTTAACGCTAAGAAGAAGAAATGAATTAAAGTTGTAATTTTATGTCTACGACTAACTTGCTATTGCACCTGTATATTATATTGAAATCACGGGGGTAATGCGTGGGATAGGAAAGGCAAGTCCAGGTCCGCTTGACTGGGGTCCCCCAGTTAAGCGTCGGTCGTGTCCCTCGGTTTTGGGGCGTGACATTATTGCCAATTTGTGGAGGGTTTTTCATCATTTGCAGCTCCTCTGACTAGATTGACTCAGAAGAATGCCCCCTTCCGATGGTCCGATGAGTGTGAGGCAAGCTTTCAGAAGCTCAAGACAACATTGATCTCAATACCAGTTCTAGTATTGCCTTCTGGTTCTGGGATGTATACAGTTTATTGTGATGCTTCACGCGTTGGTTTGGGTTGTGTGTTGATGCAGGAGGGGCGAGCTATTGCATATGCTTCACGGCAACTGAAGTTTCATGAGAAGAATTACCTTGTGCACGATATGGAGTTGGCGGCGATTGTTCATGCTCTTAAGATTTAGAGGCACTACTTGTATGGGGTGCCTTGTGAGGTTTATACGGACCACCGCAGCTTGCAGCACTTGTTCAAGCAGAGGGATGTTAATTTAAGGCAGCGCAGGTGGCTTGAATTGCTGAAGGATTATGACATCACCATTCTTTATCATTCGGGCAAGGCGAATGTTGTTGTAGATGCCTTAAGCAGAAAGGCGGAGAGTATGGGTAGCTTAACTTACATTTCAGCGGAGGAGTGACCTTTAACTTTGGACATTCAGTCCTTGGCCAATCGCTTGGTGAGGTTAGACCTTTCAGAGCCCAACCGAGTTCTTGCACGTGTGGTTGCTCAGTCATCATTATTGGGGGAGATCAGTGCTCGACAGTTTGATGATCCGCATTTGGTGGCTCTCCGGGAGATAGTGGTATAGGGTGGTTCCAAGGAGGTTTCTATTGGCAAGGATGGTGTTCTGAGACTTCAGGGATGTGTCCCTAATGTTGATGGCCTGAGGGAGAGGATTCTAGAGGAGGCTCACAGTTCACGGTATTCTATTCATCCTGGTGCTAAGAAGATGTATCGTGACTTGAAGCAACATTTCTGGTGGAGGCAGATGAAGAAAGACATAGTGGAGTATGTGGCTAGGTGTCTAAATTGCCAACAGGTTAAGTATGAGCACCAGAGGCCAGGAGGCCTACTTCAGCAGATGCTTATACCTGAGTGGAAATGGGAGCGCATCACTATGGACTTCGTAGTTAGGTTGCCTCGGACCTCGCGGAAGGTTAATGCAGTTTGGGTCATTGTGGATAGGTTGACCAAGTCGGCACATTTCATCCTAGTCGCTACTACTTATACTTCGGAGAGGTTGGCCCAGATCTACATTCGGGAGATAGTTCGGTTGCATGGTGTTCTTGTGTCCATTATATCAGATCGAGGTCCTCAGCTCACCTTGCACTTCTGGAGAGCATTACAGAGTGAGTTGGGCACCCGGGTAGAGCTCAGCACAACATTCCACCCTCAGACCGACGGGTAGTCGGAGCAGACAATTCAGATATTGGAGGACATGCTCAAAGCCTATGTGATTGACTTTGGAGGGCAGTGGGTCCAGTTCTTGCCTTTGGCCAAGTTTGCTTATAATAACAGTTATCAGTCCAACATTGATATGACTCCATTTGAGGCTTTGTATGGTAGGCGATATCGTTCTCCTATCGGGTGGTTTGAGCCTGGCGAGGCTAAGTTATATGGCACCGACCTGGTGAAGGATGATTTGGAGAAAGTAAAGTTGATTCAGGAGAGGCTTCGCACATCACAGTCCAGACAGAAGAGTTACGCGGATCAGAAGGCGCGTGATGTATCATTTATGGAGGGAGAGAAGGTTCTGTTGAAAGTCTCGCCGATGAAGGGTATTATGAGGTTTGGGAAGAAGGGCAAGCTGAGCCCAAGGTTTATAGGTCCATTTGAGGTGTTGAGGCGAGTTGGAGAGGTTGCTTATGAGCTCGCTTTACCTCCTAGTTTATCAAAAGTTCATCCGGATTTTCATGTGTCCATGCTCCGGAGGTACCACGCCGACATCTCTCACGTGGTGGATTTCAGCACCATTCATCTAGATGAGAGGTTGGGTTATGAGGAGGAGCCAGTTGCTAACATTGACAGGTAGGATCGCCAGTTGAGGTCCAAGAGGGTTTCCGCCGTAAAGGTCCAGTGGAGGGGCCAACCAATCGAGGAGGCGACTTGGGAGTTTGAGGAGGACATGCGGAGCAGATATCCACACTTATTCAGCCTCCAGGTATGATTCTAGACCCGTTCGAGGACGAACGTTTGTTTAAGAGGTGGATAACGACCGGTCGTTTTACATTTTAGAACCCCGTGCTCCTAAATGAGACTTCCCGTAGTTGCTTTTACCGATTTATGACTTGCGTGGACGGGTGGTTCGAGGTTTGGAGGAGTTTGGAATGGTTTAGGAACACTTAGTTCCTTAAGGTTGGCCTTTAAGGCCAAGTTTGACTTCGGTCGCCATTTTTAGTGAACGACCTCAGAATCGAGATTCAAAGGTTCCAGTAGGTTCGTATGATGATTTCGGACTTGGGCATATGTTCGGAACGAGATTTGGATGACCCGGGAGCGTTTCGGCGCCTAATAGTGAAATAAGAATTTCTTTTAAGTTCAAATTGAGGTTTGGAACGTGTTTTTGTGTTATCGAGGTCCAAACGGAAATTCGAGACCGGGAATAGTTCCGTTACGTCATTTATGACTTGCTTGTAAAATTTGGTGTCATTCCGAGAGGTTCGGCATAATGAAAGCGAATTCAAGAACTTAAAGTTCTTAAGTTTGATCCAATATATTTTGGGGTATGATTTTTAGAATTAGCGTTGTTTCAGACGTTCCGAAGGATCGAGCGAGTACGTATTATGATTTAGTACTTGTTGGTGTATTTGGACGGGGTCTCGGGTATGCCCAGATGCCATTCGGGCATCGAGCGAGGCAAAAACTAGTCTTAAATGATTGCTGGTGCACTAGATTTGGTGTGACCGCACCTGCGGAGGGCTAGCAGCAGGTGCGAGACCGCTTTTGCGATCCCAGCCTCGCAGGTGCGACCCCCAGGAGGTGTTGCCCAGTTCCGCAGGTGCGGATCATTTTCCGCAGAAGAGGAGCCGCGGGTGCGGACTCCGCTCCGCAGGTGCGAAGCCAGGCCCCCGTCCCCTTCCCATTCTCCGCAGATGCGAGATTACTCTCGCAGGTGCGGTCCTTGAGCTGCAGGTGCGAAAAGCCTGTAGGCAGTGAGGTTCGTTTTAAATACGGGACTTAGCCATTTTTGAACACTTTTCTTCATTTTTGGGCAATTTTGAGAGCATGCAAGGAAGATATTCGACCTAGCTACTACAAGGTAAGTGATTCCTACTGTAAATTAAGTTTAATACTTGAATTCTTAGGTAGATTAACACATTAAATTAGTAGAAATTATGGGATTAGAGTAAAACCTAGGGTTGTGATGAAAGTGAGAATTAACCAAGTTATTTAGCATGGAATCATACAAAAACTACATAATATTGATCCTTAGGCTATGGGTGATTATTTCCTTCGAAAAATTCCGGAATTCGAGCATGTGGGCCCGGGGGTGTATTTTTGGAGTTTGCAATTTAGGTTGAAATCATCATTTAAATAGAGGAATTTCATACTTTTGAGTATAGATTGATTGATTTATGCAATATTTGACTAGTTTCGAGTCCTTGGGCGACGAATTTGGAGTTTCAGGCGCGTTCTTGACCCGGGAAGTAGACTTGACACGAGGTAAGTCTCTTTTCTAACCTTGTAAGTGGGAATTGTCCCCATAAGTGAAGTAATTTACTATATGTCATCAATTGTGGGGAGTACGTACGTACGAAGTGACGAGAGTACGTGCGTAGTGACTATTCTTGATACGTTCGGGTAGTTAGGTTCACACCATGCCTTGTGAATTTCATAATTTGCTATGTGCCTTGTAATTCCTTCATATGCAAATTTGTTTCATGAATTTCTCTTAATAGGTGCTTTCGGACGAATTATTATCATTTTTGGAAAAAGAATTTAAAGAAAAATGTTATGTTCATGTGTGACCGCTTAGCAATATATATTCCGCGAGCGGAGTGACTCTTTCCACTACTCTCATGGGAGCGGACCGTACGCCACTACAGGTTAATAGATGCATCTATGGTTCGCGCCGTTTGACCCTCTGGCAGTGCACATTTACTATTATGTTGTCCCAAATCGTACCTTCTGATATGTTGTGCGCATGCTACTTGTTTGATATTATTCATGACTTATAAACTGTTAAATGACTTGACAGAATGGATTTGAAATTTGTATGTTGGATTTTTGACTCGAAATAGGTTTCGTAAATATGCTAGATATTCATTGATCTATTATCCATGTGTACTTGTTACTCTCTTTAATTTATATACCTAAATATATTGTTTAGACCCTAGTAAGTGTCAGTTCGACCTCTCATCACTACTTCTTCGAGATTAGACTGGATACTTACAGGGTACATATTATTTTATGTACTCATGCTACACTCTGTACTTAATTGTACAGGATCTGAGGTAGGTGCATATGGGTATCAGTCCGGAGCTCGTTCCTGATTTAAATCCAATCGAGGCTTCACGGTGAGTTTCTTCTCCAGACGATTTCCAGCAGCACTTTGGAGCTATTCTTTTGCTATTTCTATCTATACTTACTCAAACAGTAGGACAAACTTTTATTCTTTTGATATTATTCTACTAGATACCTGTCGACTTGTGACACTAGTTCCTGGCACCCACGTTAGTAGACATTTTTTTGGAATGTAAGTTTATGATTTTTATGAGTATCTCCGCTTAAAGTTGTCTAAGTTACTCGTTTACCTAGTGTCTTAAATTCAATTCAAGTAAATGATGGAAAATGTTTTGGTAAATTAAATAAACTCACTAGTAAATTAAAGTTGGCTTGCCCGACAACGGTGTTGGGCGCCATCGCGACCTGATTTAGGATTTGGGTCGTGACAACATGGTATCAGAGCTCTAGGTTCACGTAGGTCTCACAAGTTACGGGCAGACCCAATAGAGTCTTGCGGATCGGTACGGAGACGTTTGTATTTATCTTCGGGAGGCTATAGGATGTTAGGAAACCTCTCTTTATTCATCTTCTATCATGCAGTTGATGGTATAATAAATCTCACTCTTCTATTCTCTCACAAATAGTGAGGACGCGCGCAGCCGACGTTCTAGACCCGGGAGGGGCCGCTACTCTCGTCATCCGAGGCCGTGGCAGAGGTCGGGGGAGGGCACTGGCCCGAGGTAGGGGACGAGGACGTCCCAGAGCTGTTCCAGTTGCACCCCCAGCGGATTCAGTAGAGGATCCCATCACTGAGGAGCAGGGCGAGGTGCCCGCAGCAGATCCTGCCCCTTTGGACTTTATGACGGCTCCTGGGTTCCAGGAGGTCATGGACCGTATGATGTGGTTCATGGACACCATGACTCAGGCTGGTTTATTTCCAGCGGATCCTTCCAAATCTCAGGCGGGAGGGGGAGCACAGACCCCTACTTCCCAGGCCGAAGGACATGCAGCAGCAGTCTATCAGACCCCGGGTACACTGCCCGTGGGCGGGGTTCAGCCAGTAGCAGCAGCAACACCTCAACCCAGACCAGCTGCGGACGGTGATCCGTAGAAGTTATTAGACAGATGGACCAGACTGCACCCTCCTGTCTTCGGAGGTGAGTGTCATGAGGATGCACAAGACTTTATTGATAGGTGCAGGGACAGACTGCACAACATAAGGATATTGGAGTGCCATGGAGTTGACTTCACTACTTTTCAGCTAGAGGGCAGGGCCAGCAGATGGTGGCAGTCCTATATTCTTGGCAGACCGGCAGATTCTCCACCCCTCACTTGGGAGAAGTTCACTCAGTTATTCCTGGAGAGATATATTCCACTCTCTGAGAGGGAAGAGCTGCAGTATCAGTTTGAGCAGCTGGAGCAGGGTCAGATGTTAGTGACCGACTATGAGGCTAGGTTTTCTGAGCTATATCGTCATGCACTTATGATACTTCCCACTAATGCATAGAGAGTGCGGAGATTCGTAGCTGGGTTGCACTCAAGTATTAGGGCCAACATGGCCCGAGAGGTGGAGATGGTGACTCCTTATCAGCTTGTGGTCAAGATTGCTCGTCGGATTGAGGGTTGTCGATCGAGGGGCTGAGAGCAGAGTCAGCAGGATAAGAGAGCTAGATTTTCTAGGGATTTCAGAGGTGCTCCATCCAGGAGCAGAGTTCAGTTCGGTATTGGCCAGCCTTGTAGGCCTCCATATTCAGCACCCCACCACCTCCCTGAGGTGTTCCAGCGAGGCCTTATTTCAGCGCTATACCAGAGAGTTTTTACCGCCTGCCAGCTATTCAGGGTTCATCCGGCGGATATTCTGGTCATCAGGGGTCTTCCAGCCCTTACTTCAGTGCTATGCTAGAGAGTTCACATCGCCCTCCAGCTATTCAGGGTTCTTCTTCAGTGCAGAAGGCCATGGTATCGGGAGGTTGTTATGAGTGTGGAGAAGATCCGTCTCCAGGTAAATAGTACATCCGACAAAATCCATGTCCAGGAAAGATCTATCCCATAATCATATCAACCGCGCTCACTAGGGGTATGTTACAGACTCTGGAGGGGCTCTTACAGCCCAAGCGTTATCATAATCATCAATATAAGCGTTGCGGCATGCAGCCCGATCCCATAATTTTCACTCACACTCAGGCTCTCGCCCTCACTCAGTCATCAATCTCTCTAGTCTCACCTACGGGCTCACAATGTCATTAAAACAACCCGGAACAATGATATGATGAATCGATAAATAACTAAGACTAGGATATTATATAAAATGCTTGAACATGACTGAGTACATAATATAAATGAATATAGTGAGATGACAGCAAGAAACGACCACTAACGGTCCCAACAATACCGGCATAAAGCCTATACATGATATCTAGCATGATGTACAACTCAATGACTTTATCACATGATGAAAACATGGATATCAACAGGGTAGAGTCACTAAACAGTGCCATGGAATCAACCAGGTCACAATTCTCATTGTGCATGCCCGCACGCCCGTCACTTGGCATGTGCGTCACCTCAATACCAATCACATAACACATAATTTGGGGCTTCGAACCCTCAGAATAAAATTTAGAAGCGTTACTTAACTCAAACAAAGCAAATCCTACTCTGAAACGCCCTTGCCTCTCAATTCAACCTCCGGACGTCCCAAATCTAGCCACAAGTAATACAACACAATCAATTCAGGCTAAAGGAATCAAATCCACAAGAAAAGTATCAAATTATAGTAAAAAATACGAAATTGGCCCGAACCCGGCCCTCAGACCCACGTCTCGAAACCCAACAAAAATCACAAAACCCGAAAACCCATTCACTCACGAGTCCAACCATACCAAATTTTCTCAAATACGATAACAAAATCCCATTCAAAACCTCAAAATTCCATTTCAAGAACACTTCCTCTTTTTCCCAATTTTCCATCCCAAATCACAAATTAAATGATTAAATTAAGGTTATAATCACGAAATTTAGTCAAAACCAAGTGAGAATCACTAACCCCAAACACCCACGTGAAAATATCTTCAACAATCACCTCCCACCGAGCTCTCAAATAAATTTTTGTGTTATGAACTCAAACCCTTGTTTTGAACATTTAAATATGTTGCCCAGTTATCCTTAATCACAATCGCGGAAATAGCCTCGCGATCGCGAAGCACAAAGCATAATGCACATCTTACCTTACATGAAACGCGAAATTACTCATGCGATCGCGGATCACTACCTCTCAAAACTACACGAACGCTTCCAGCCCCACGCGATCGCGTAGAGCAACCTTCTCCCCTCCTCTACTACTCAAATGCTACTACATGAATGCGGCCTCAACCACGCGTTCTCGATGCACAACTTAATATACTTACGTGATCGCGTCTCTTAATCTGCGACCGCATAGAACAAAATCACCTCTGCCCCAAATAAGCTTACGCGATCACGGATGAACTTATGCGATCACTTATATGGAAACCAAATAGAAAAATACTAGCAACTATCAGCCATCTTCCAAAGGCCAAAAATGATCTGTTAGCCACCCGAAAAACAACAGAGGCCCTATGGGACTCAACCAAACATACCGAAAGTCATATAACCCCCTAAGAACTTTGTCGAACCTTTGAATCGCTCAAAACAACACCAAAACACCGAATTAGCCCGGATTCAAGCCTAAGAACTTCAAAACTCGACGCCGAAACCTATCAAACCTTGTCCAATTGACCTCAAATTTTACACACACGTCAATAATGACACCAAGAACCTACTCCAACTTTCGAAATTCCATTCCGACCCTGATATCCAAATTTCAACTGCCGACCCAAACTGCCAAATTTCCAACTTTCGCCAATTCAACCCTAATTCTACTACGGACCTCCAATTCACATTCCGAACACGCTCATTAGTCCAACATAACAGAATTAACGAAACCATAAAAATTCAAATCAGAGGTCGTTTACACACAAGTTAACATCCGGTTGACTTTTCCAACTTAAGCTTATAATAAAGAGACCAAGTGTCTCAATTTTTCTCTGAAACCACTCTGGACCCGAACCAACCAACCCAATACCATATAATACAGTTGTAAAGCACAAAAGAAGTAGAAATGTGGGAAATTGGGCTATAACTCTCGAAACGGCCGGCCGAGTCGTTACATCCTCCCCCTCTTAAATAAACGTTCATCCTCGAACGGGTCTAGAAACATACCTGGAGTCTCAAATAGGTGTGGATATCTGCTCCATATCTCCTGCTCGGTCTCCCAAGTGGTCTTCTCCATAGTCTAACCTCTCCAATGTACCTTCAATGAAGCTATATCCTTTGACCTCAACTTCCGAACATGCCGCTCCAAAATGGCCATCGGCTTCACATCATAAGTCATATTACTATCCAACTAAACTGTGCTGATGTCCAAAACATGGGACGGATCTCCAATATACTTTTGGATCATAGAAACATGAAACACTGGATGCACACTCGACAAGCTGGGTGGCACAGCAAGCTTGTAAGCCACCTCCCTATCCTCTTAAGCACCTCAAAAGGACCAATGAACCAAGGGATCAACTCTCCCCTCTTTACCTCATAACACCCTTCATGGGTGATACCTTGAGAAAAACCTTTTCCCCGACCATGAAGGACACATCACGGACCTTTCTATCTGCATAGCTCTTCTTCCTAGACTGCGTCACGCGAAGCTGCTCCTGATCAATTTCACCTTGTCTAATGCATCCTGGACCAAGCCTGTACCCAAGAGCCTAGTCTCACTTGGCTCAAACCATCCTACCGGATATCTACATCGCCTCCTATATAAAGCCTCGTACGGAGCCATCTAAATGCTCGACTGATAACTATTGTTATATGAAAACTCCGCGAGTGGCAGAAACTGGTCTTGTGAACCTCCAAAATCAATGACACAAACGCGCAACATATTCTCCAATATCTGGATAGTGTGCTCGGATTGTCTGTTCGTCTAAGGGTGAATGGCAGTGCTCAACTCAACCTGAGTACCCAACTCTCGTTGCACGGCCGTCCCAAACTACGACGTAAACTAGGTTCCTCAATCTGAAATGATTGAAACTGGGACACCATGAACGCGAACAATCTCTCGAATGTAAATATCATCCAATTGCTCCGAAGAGTAAGTTGTTCCAAATGGAATGAAGTGCGCGGACTTGATTAGCGATCCACAATTACCCAAATAGCACTTAACTTCCTCGAAGTCCGTGGGAGCCCCAACTACGAAGTCCATGGTGATCCGCTCCCACTTCCACTCTAGGATCTCTAAGCTCTGAAGAAAGCCACATGGTCTCTGATGTTCATACTTAACTTGTTGACAATTGAGACATCGAGCCACAAATCCAACTATATCATTCTTCATCGGCCTTCATCAATAGTGTTGTCTCAGATCCTAGTACATCTTCGCAACACCCGGATGGATGGAATACCGCGAGTTGTGGGCCTCCTCAAGAATCAACTCCCGAAGCCCATCCACATGAGGCACACATATCCGACCCTGCATCCACAACAAGCCATTATCACCAATAATCACATCTCTAGCAACACCTCACTGAACCCTGTCCTGAAGAACGAGCAGGTGGGGCTCATCATATTGATGCTCCCTGATACGATCATAAAGAGAAGACATGGAGACCACATAAGCCAATACTCGACTCGGCTCTGAAATATCCAGTCTGACAAGATGGCTAGCTAAGGCCTGAACATCCAATGCCAAAGGTCTCTCTCCTGCTGGAAGATACGCCGAATTTCCCAAACTCTCCGCCTTGCGACTCAAGGTATCGGCCACCACATTGGCTTTCCCGGGATGGTATAAAATAGTGATATCATAATCCTTAAGAAGCTCCAACCATATCCACTGACATAAATTAAGAACCTTTTGCTTGAACAAGTGCTGCAAACTCCGGTGATCAGTATAGATCTAACAATGAACCCCGTACAAATAGTGTCGCTAAATCTTTACGCCGTTAATAATAGTTGCTAACTCAAGATCATGGGCAGGATAGTTCTTTTCGTGAGGCTTCAAATGTGCGAAGTATAAGCAACCACCCTACCCTCCTACATCAGAACATGTCCAATACCTATCTGCGAGGCATCACAATACACGTTGTAAGAACCTGCAGCTGATGGAAGAACTAGAACTGGAGTTGTGGTCAAAGTAGTCTTGAGCTTCTGAAAGATGTCCTCGCACTCACGTTTTCCTCACACTCATCTAACAACTTGAATGGAGCACCATTTTGGTCAATTTTGTCAAGGGCGATGCAATAGATTAAAAACCCTCCACGAAACGATGGTAATAGCCCGCCAAACCAAGAAAGCTCCTAATCTTCGTGGCTGAGGACGGTCTAGGTCAAATCTGCAATGCCTCTATATTCTTCAGATCCACCTGAATACCCTCATTGGACACCACGTGCCCTAAGAATGCCAATGAACTGAGCCAAAACTCACACTTGGAGATATTTGCATAAAGCTTCTCCTCTCTCAATCTCTGCAACACAATCCTCA
This sequence comes from Nicotiana rustica, assembly GCA_005239535.1. Taxonomy (NCBI): domain Eukaryota; kingdom Viridiplantae; phylum Streptophyta; class Magnoliopsida; order Solanales; family Solanaceae; genus Nicotiana; species Nicotiana rustica. Next base: position 30,386 of record ML539487.1, on the reverse strand, counting down.
GATGATGAGCATGTTCCTCCTGGCTACGAGAGTACACCGGGATGTCATCAATGAATACAATAACGAATGACTCCAAATAGGGTTGGAATACACTGTTCATAAAATGCATGAATGTTGTTAGGCATTGGTCAGCCCAAAAGACATCACCAAGAACTCATAATGGCCATCTCGGGTCCTGAAAGCTGTCTTGAGAATATCTGAATCCCGAATCTTTGGCTGGTGATACCTGGACCTCAAATATATCTTTGAGAACACCCTCGCTCCTTGAAGCTAGTCAAATAGATCATCAATGCGAGGCAAAGGATACATTTTCTTGACTGTGACCTTGTTCAACTACCTGTAATCAATGTACAACCTCATGGAACCATACTTATTCTTCACAAATAGAATCGGTGCACCCCAAGGTGACACACTAGGCCGAATAAACCCCTTATCAAGGAGTTCCTGAAGTTGTTCTTTCATTTCCTTCAACTCCACCGGTGCCATTCTATATGGTGGAATAGAAATGGGCTGAGTTCCCGACACCAAATCAATATCCCTGTCAGGCGGCACGCCCGGTAGGTCTACAGGAAACACATTAAGAAAATCACGTACCACCGGAACAGAATCAATGGCAGGAGTCTCTTCACTAACATCCCTCACAAAAGCAAAATAAGATAGACAACCCTTCTCAACCATACGCTGAGCCTTCAAGTATGAAATCACCCTACTAGGTACATAGTCCATAGAACCGCTCCACTAAACCCTCGGCAACCCTGGCATCGCCAATGTCACGGTCTTAGCATGAAAATATAGAACAACATGACATAGAGATAACCAATACATACCCAATATCACATCAAAGTCAACCATACTGAGCAGCAAAAGGTCCACTCGGGTCTCCAGACCCCCAATAGTCACCACACATGACCGATATACATGATCCACAATAATAGTATCTCCCACAAGAGTAGAATCATGAACATATGAGACTAGAGACTCACGGGGCATATCCAGAAAATGAGTGAAATACGAAAAAATGTATGAATAAGTTGAACCGGGGTCAAATAATACAGAGGCATCTCGGTGGCGAACTGAAACAATACCTAAAATCACAGCATCTGAAGCAATGGCATCTGGTCTGGAAGGGAGGGCATAGAAATGGGCCTGGCCACCCCTTGATCAGCCTCTCCTTCTCGAGCGGCCCCTAGCTGACTGAGCTCCACCTCTAGCTGGCTGGGCGGGTGGTGGAGGAACTAGTGCTGAAGTTACAGGCTGACTCCTCCGCTGAGATGAACCTCCTGAAAGGCGAGGACAATACCTCTTAATATGACCCAAGTCTCAACACTAAAATAACCCACGCCCTGTAAATAGCAGTGGGGACTGAAGGGAACCCCGAGCATTTGAGTAACCGCTAGAAGGTCTTGACACAGATGAACCCTGAGTTGATGGTGCATGAGACGAACTCTGAGCCGGTAGTGCACTAAATGATGTCTGGCCCTACTGATACCCATGGGGCCCATGACCGAATAATGCCCCCCGGTGCACTGGTCGAGCCATCTAAGCATGCCTGAAAGGACAACCTCTACCGTGCTGGAACTGACCCCTAGAAGGAGCACCACTAAATTCACCCTGTCCATGAGGCCTTTTGGCCTCCCTCTCAACCCGCTCCTAACTACGAACCATCTCAATCTGCCGAGCAATGTCAACAACCTCATCAAAATTAGCACCAGATACTCACTCTCTGGTCATAAGCAATCGCAGCTGATAAGTGACGCCATCTATAAACCTCTTGATCCTCTCCCTGTATGTGGGAACCAACTAGATAGCATGATGGGCCAACTTCGAGAATTGCATCTCATACTGCATCACATACATATCACCCTAACAAAGCTGCTCAAACGTTTTGCGCAACTCCTCTTTGTGGGACTGCGGCACGAACTTCTCCAGAAAGATAATGAAAAACTGCTTCCCAGTAAGGGGTGCTGCGCCGACCGACCTACGCCTCTCGTAAGCCTCCCACCAACTGAATGCAGCCCTAGAAAACTAAAAAGTAGTGAATGAGACCCCAGTGGTCTCCAGAATACCTGTTGTACAGATTATCCTCTGACACTTATCCAAGAAACTTTGTTCATCATCGCCCTCTGCTCCACTGAAAGATGGAGGCTGGAGTCTCCCAAACCTCTCTAATTCACGCTACTCATCCTCGGGCATAGCAGGAACCACATAGTCCTATGTAGCTGCAACCGACTGGGTTGGTGGTGCCCCCGCTGTATGGAGTCCCTATACAATCTGCTCAGGTGTGCGGGCGGTGCGAGTCTTTATGCATCCCCCGACCTGAGAAGTGGTTTCGACCGTAGAAACAGAGACCGCATGAGCAAGGCCAGTACACACACTATCAAAATCTTAGCTAAGGCCTCCTGAAGGCCGGGAATCACGATGGGCACATGTGGTGCCTGAGCTGGTCCCACTGGAGCATCCATAACTGGAACATGGTCCTGGTCTGGGGCAACTGGTGGAGTTGTAGCTACTTCCCTAGCTTCTGTGCGACCTGCCCCTTTTCCCCTACCACGTCCTCTACCACGGCCTAGGCCTCTTGAGGCCCTAGCTGGTGGTACCGGTGACTGGCCCTCCTGCCCATTTGTGTGAGCCCTCACCATCTGTGAGAGAATGAAACAACAGAAGTTTAGTTACAAAAATCAACAGATTCGCATGACAAGAATTCAAGAATGTGGAATTTTTCCTAAAGGTTCTGCAGCCTCTCATAGATAAGTACGTACGTCTCCGTACCGATCCCCAAGACTCTACTAAACTCGCTCATGACTCGTGAGACCTATGTAACCTAGGATCTGATACCAACTTGTCATGACCCAAAACCTAACATATCGTGATGGCGCTTATCGTGGAACTAGGAAGGCTTAAATCAAACATTTCATTCCAATACAGTAAAAACATCTTTTGAATTAATAGCTAAAAGGTTTAACATTTAAGTAAAAGCCTTTTTTGAAAATAGAATTTATCCATAATACAATACAACCGTCCCAATAATAAGGACGCCACTGAGTACATGAGCGTCTAATAATCGGAACATAGTCCACAACAGTATCTATAGAAATAAACTCAAAAATACAAATAAACTAAGGAAGGGAAATCAAGGTTTGCGAACGTTGTGCAGCTACCTCGATAGTCCCCAACTCCAAATGCCGAAATCAGCAGCCGCTGCCGTGACCAAAATGCCTGGATCTGCACACAAGTTGCATGGAGTAACGTGAGTACACCAACTCAGTAAGTAACAAGTCCAAACTATGGACTAAATATAGTGACGAACTCAACCGGTGCAAATAGCATGAAATAAATGTACATAAACATAAACATGCTCTTAAGACAATTTAGGCAATTCATAACCGGAACAAAGGCATTGTCGTGTAGTGTAATAAAAATAACTCTACTATCACTACATATTAATACATATACTGTCAATGATGCACAATGGTATCAACCTCAAGTTCCCTCACTCTCGATATCTCAACCACTCGATATTGTATATGGCTCATATGGCCCAAAGAAGATCCAGCGCGAAAATATATATACAACGCTGACCATAGGTCACCCAGTACCGAGGACTAAGGGAAATCCATCCCTGTGGAGAAGATCCATCTCTAGGTAAATAGTACATCATACAAAATCCATGCCCAGGTAAGATCCATCCCTCAATCATATCAATCGCGCTCACTGGGGGTGTGTTACAGACTCCGGAGGGGCTTCTAATGCCTAAACGTTATCATAATCATCAATATAAACACTGAGTTATACAGTTCGATCCAATAATTATCACTCACGCTCAGGCTCTCGGCCTCACTCAGTCATCAATCTCTCCAGTCTCACCCAGGGGCTCACAATGTCATGAAACAACCCGAAACAATGATATGATGAATCAATAAATAATTGAGACTAGGATATGATATAAAATGCATGAACATGGCTGAGTAAAGAATATAACTGAAAATAGTGAGGTGACAACAAAAAAAGACCACTAACGGTCCCAACAATACCGGTATGAAGCCTATACATGATATCTAGCATGATTTACAACTCAATGACTTTATCACATGATGCAAACATGGATATCAACAGTGTAGAGTCACTAAACGGTGCCATGGAATCACCCAGGTCACAATTCTCATGGTGCACGCCTGCACGCCCGTCACTTGGCATGTGCGTCACCTCAATACCAATCACATAACACACATACCTCAAACCAAGCAAATACTACTTCGAAATTCCCTTGCCTCTCAACTAGGCCTCGAAACGTCCTGAATCTAGCCATAAGTAATAATACGAAATTGGCCCGAACCCGGCCCTGGGCACACGTCTCAAAACCCGATGAAAATCACAAAAACTGAAAGCCCCTTCACTCACGAGTCCAACCATACCAAATTTTCTCATATCCGATAACAAAATCCCATTCAAAACCTCAAAATTCCATCTCAAGAACACTTCCTCTTTTCCCCCAATTTTCCATCCCAAATCACAAATTAAATGATGAAATTAAGGTTATAATCACGGAATTTATTCAAAACCAAGTGAGAATACCTAACCCCAAACAGACACGTGAAATTCTCTTCAACAATCGCCTTCTACCGAGCTCTCAAAACAATTTTTGCGTTATGAACTCAAACCCTCGTTTTGAACATTTAAATCTGCTTCCTAGTTATCCTTAATCGCGATCCCGAAAATGGCCTCGCGATCGCGAAGCACAAAGAAGACTACCCACACTTCTAACCCTACGCAAACGCGGAATCAAACGTGGAATCACTCATGCGACCGTGGATCACTTCCTCTCAAAAGTACGCGAATGCGTCCACCCCACGCGATCGTGTAGAGGAACCTCCTCCCCTCCTCTACTGCTCAAATCCTACTACGCGAACGCGGCCTCAACCACGCGTTTGCGATGCACAACTTAATATACTTACGCGATCGCGTCCCTTACTCTGCGACCGCATAGAAAAAAATCACCTTTTCTCCAAATAAGCTTACGCGACCGCGGATGAAATTATGCGATCCCGTATAAGGAAACCAGAAGAAAAATACTAACAGCTATCAGCCATCTTCCAAAGGCCAAAAATGATAAGTTAGCCACCCGAAACTCACCTAAGGCCCTAGGGACTCAACCAAACATACCAACAAGTCATATAAACCCATACGAACTTAGCCGAACCTTCGAATCGCTCAGAACAATATCAAAACACGCAATTATACTTGGATTCAAGCTTAAGAACTTCTAAACTTCCGAATTCTGCAAACGACGCCGAAACCTATCAAATCTCATCCGATTGACCTAAAATTTTACACACAAGTCAAAAATAACAACACCAACCTACTCCAACTTGCGAAATTCCATTCCGACCCCGATATCAAAATTTCCACGGCTGACCAAAATCGCCAAATTTCTAATTTTCGTCAATTCAAATCTAATTCTACTACAGACCTCCAATTCATATTCCGGACCTGCTACTTAGTCCAAAATCCTAACAGAACCATCAAAATTTAAGTTCGAGGTCATTTATACACAAGTCAACATCTAGTTGACTTTTCCAACTTAAGCTTCTAATAAGGAGACTAAGTGTCTCAATTTCTCTACGAAACCACTCCGGATCCAAACCAACCAACCCGATACTATATAATATAGCTGTAAAGCACAAAAGAAGCAGAAATAGGGGAAACGAGACTATAACTCTCGAAACGACCGACCAAGTCGTTACAAAAGAAACATAGCAAAGCGCAATCTCATTTATGATAATCCACTATAGGTTAATTAAGGTCAATTACTATGGGCTTAGAGTGAACTATATTCACTTACAAGGTTACCCTATGGACCCCTGACACTTCAGAGTTCATAAGGGTCTCTTAGACCTCGAGCATTTATTGTGCCACAAAGGGGTTCCTTGACAGTAAAATCAAGCTCACACTAAATCCCGTTAATTATTGAACTTGATTCTGCCATAGAGGCTTAAACAAAAAGAAACCTTTGACTCAGCATTTTTTAAATAAACTGGCCAGGCAACCCAAATCATTCCATATGAAACAAGCTACTAATAACACATGAGATCCAATATAGTAACTCAAATCATATAAATATGGCATGTCTTAAGAACTCAGTCAAATGATGATACAAACAATTTCAGGAAAAATCAGACTTGTCACCAAAGAAATTACTTAGGAATTGAGACAATCACTCTAGGGTAAAATGACATAAAAAACTAGGAGACTAAGGTCTTATTTTTTTTTAGGATTAATCTAATATTCTATAATATATATATATATATATATATATATATATATATATATATATGGTAGTTGGTGGTAGTGATGGTTAACAGAGGTGCTTGTGAATGCCGACTAAAGACGTGGTTGGTGGTGATTTTGGTTGATGGTGGTGGTGATTTTGGTTGATGGTGGTGGTTCTTGGTAGTAGTTAGTGGTGGTGCATGGTGAATGTTATTAATGGTGGATGGTGGCGATGGTTGTGGTTGTGGTTGTGATTGAGGAAGTTGGTGGTGGGTGGTGGTAGTTTACAATGGTTGGCGGTGATAGCTATGGTTTTTTATGATGATGGGGTGATTAGTTGTGGTAGTTGAGGTGGGTGAGTTTGTGGTTATGGTTGAGGATGATGGTGGTGGGTGGTGGTAGTGGTGGTGGCTATGGTTAAGGATGGTGGCAGTGGTGGTGGTAGTTGATAATAGTAGGCGGTGGGAGTAATGAATGCGGATGATAGCATCTTAATGAAATTTAAATCTTTGTTATGTATCTTAATCACACAGATCTATTCAGACCCATTAAGTGATTGTAAAGTAATAAAAACAAACACACTTAATGGTTAAGATCTGATTATATAAAATTCAGATTTTAAAAACAAGTGCACTTAATATATGAGATTTGAATGATTAAGATTCATATCTCCATTAAGCGCAAACAAATGAGGCCTAACATGCTTTAGTTTGCAATAATCACTGTCAGAATGCATGATGTAAGGATATACTATCAGATATAAGTTCTCAAAGGGGTCTGAGAAGTTTCAAGGTTCAGAATCACTCCAAAAAATATGCAGGGTACTTGCATAATCTTTTTAGGGTTATTGTAATCAAATAAGGTCACAAAGTAAAATTGGTTAACCAATCACTTCTATGGGCATGCCTACTTTATCAAAGAGGTCTCCCAGTTCTAAAAATGTCATTTTTTAAGTATCTAAGATGTCAAGAGAGTCAGTAGAAACATTATAGTTGAACATGCACATTCACATAAGTTCCAACAAGGGTTTAATCAAGCAAACATAACAGCTATGAAATCTAAACTAAAATATTCTAAGCTAGGTAGACTAATCTTATCATATACTTCTCCTTTACATTCAGGTTATCATGATAAATAAGCATAACTTCCACCAAAGACCATTCAACTAGCTAAAAAGAACAACATGGATAAATAAGCATCACTGTCAACAAGAGTCATTCAATTAGTTAAGCCAAACAACATGATAATATAAGCATGAATTTTAAAAAGAATCATTCAATTGTGAGGAGATTTATTAAGGGTTTGAATTATGGCATCAGGATTTCTATGGCTCGAGAGTCAGAGTTTGGGACTACATTTCACCAGATCGTAGAGATAGCTCAGAGGATATAGCGTATTTGTAGCCAGGGACGAGAGGCTATAATGAGAGGTAAGAGACCAAGTCGTTCTGGTGGTACCTTATTTGGAGGTAGAGGTCAGTTTGGTAGAGGCCACCATGGTAGAACCACTCATTCTACACAACATGTAGCCCATGAAGTAACGGCTTGGTTACCTTTTAGCAATCCAGTTCCATCATCTTTCAGTTTTGTCCCAGCGAGTTCGTACCGAGATCCGTCTATTCAAGTTTCTCTAGTGAGAATTCCGATAGAGATTCCGACCATTAGAGGAAGGTTGAGGTTCAACCTCCTTAGTAAGCTAGAGGTTTTCATGAGTGTGGAGAGCTTGGCCACATGAGGAGGAATTGCCTCACGCTTGTAAGAGTCACAACTCAATAGTTTTCTCATGAAGTGGTTTCCGCACCAATTGCTCCACACTTTTCCCTGTAAGCTAGAGGGGGAGAGCATTCAGCTAGAGGTCTTCCTAGATGAGAGGGACAGGTTGGTGGTGGACAGGCTCATTGATATTCTTTTATGGGTAGACCCGAGGTGGTGGCCTCAAATGCAGTGATAACAGATATGGTTTCGGTCTGTCATTGAGATGTTTCTGTCTTGTTTGATCCGGGGTCTACTTATTCATATGTGTCATCATATTTTGCTCGTTATTTGGATATGCCTCGTGGTTCTCTAGATATTCATGTTCAGGTATCTACACATGTTGGTTCTGCTAGATTGTATTTATCGATCTTGTGTGGTTACTATTGGGGTTTATCCGACTAACATTAATATTTTTTTGCTTAGAATTGTCGACTTTGAGGTGATTGTTTGTATGGATCGGCTATCTACATACCCTGTTATTATTGTTTCTCACCCTAAACCATGATGCTGGATATGTTGGGGTTACCAAGGTTAAAATAGTGGGGTTCTCTTGGTCATACCCCTAGTAGGGTGGTTTCATTTCTGAAGGCTCAACCAAATGGTTGAGAAGGGGTGTTTGGTGAATCTGACCTTTGTTAGATATGTTAGTGTCGATACTTCTAGTGCTGATTCAGTTCCAATAGTTAGGGAGTTTCCATATGTGTTTCATGCAGACCTATCCGATATACCACTCAAAAAGATATTGATATTGACATTGATTTGGTGCTGGGCACTCAGCCCATATATATTCTATGGTATCGCATGGCTCCAACTGAGGTGAAGGAGTAGTTGCATGACTTGTTGAATAAAGGTATCATCAGGACAAATGTTTCTCCTTGGGGTGCGCAAGGGTTTTTTTGGGCAGAAGAAGGATGGTTCGATAAGGATGTGCATTGATTCCATTGCCTCGCAGTGATGATTTGTTTGGTCAACTTTAGGGTGTCAGGGTCTTATCAAAGATCGATTTGAGATCTGATTATCAACAGTTGAAGATTAGGGCTTCCGACATTCCTAAGACGGCTTTCAATACTCGTTATGGGCATTATGACTTCTTGGTGATATCTTATCGTTTGACTAACACCCCCAACAACTTTCATACATTATATGAACATTGTATTCCATCCATATTTGGATTCCTTTGTTACTTTATTCATCGATGATAACTTTGTTTAGTCTCGTATTAGGGAGAAGCATAAGTAACATTTGAGGATTATGCTTCATATTCAGAGGGAGAATAAGTCGTAAGTTCTCCAGGTGTAAATTTTGGTTGGATTCAGTAGTATTCTTGTGCCTCGTGGTTTCTAGTAATGGGATCAAAGATCAGGAGTTTTAGGTTTGAAAAGCCACTATCATTTCTTTGTGGAAGGATTTTCATCTATTTTAGCTCCATTGACCAAGTTGACTCACTCGGGCATTCCGTTCGGATAGTGTGACAAGTGCGAGTTGAGAACTTAAAAGCTCAAGAATGCCTTGACTACAACTATAATGTTGGTATTGCCCTGAAGATCGGGGATGTATAGTGTTTATTATGTCGTGTTTGTCACGACCCGAACCGATGGGCCGTGACGGGCACGCGGTACCTTACTCAATCGAGTACCAACGTAACGTATCTTTCTTATTACATCATCATATACACGTGACATACAGCCTAATATGCCAACATAATCATATACAAACTCTAAACATAGGCCGACAAGGCCATACAAGTATTCTTATACATGAAATTTGTCTACAAGCCTCTAAGAGTACCTAAGTATCATAAAAGTCGGGACTGAACCCCGTCATACCAATCAATACATGTCCTAAATATACTGACCAAACAAGCAACTCCGAAGCAAATAGAGCACACCAACATCTTCTGCTGAGCTGGTAGCCTACTTAGAGGGCCCTCGACTGTCTATCTGGACCTGCGGACATGAAACGCAGCGTCCCCAGGCCAAAGGGACGTCAGTACGAATAATGTACCGAGTATGTAAGGCAGTATACTGAAAGCTGAAACTGAACTGATAATATAATAACTGCAGGTAGCTGGAAGTCAAAGATAATTTGATGATATGTTTACCTGCTGATACTGACTCAATTCTCTCAACATAACAAGTAAAATAGTTGTCCAGCCCTATAAGGA
>ML539487.1:0-10113 GCA_005239535.1 Nicotiana rustica | reverse complement strand
CATACGATAAGGGGGAATGGAAATAGGCTGAGTATCTGGAGCCAAATCAATACAGAAGTCTATATCTCGATCTGGAGGCATGCCTGGAAGATCTGAAGGAAACACATCTGGGAACTCTCGAACAACATGCACTGAATCAATGGTAGGAGACTCGGCAGTGGTGTCCCGCACAAAAGCAAGGTAAGCTAAGCAACCTTTCTCGACCATGTGCCGAGACTTCATATAGGAAATGACCCGACTGAATGCACTAACTGAAGAACCCCTCCACTCTAACCTCAGCGACTCAGGCATGGCTAATGTAACTGTCTTGGCATGGCAATCCAACACAGCATAATAAGGAGATAGCCAATCCATGCCAAAAATAACCTTGAAATCAACCATATCGAGCAATAACAGGTCGGCTCTGGTCTCAAGACCACAGAAGGTAATCACACAAGATTGGCAGACCCGGTCTACTACCACGGAATCGCCCACAGGAGTGGACACATACAAAGGAGAACCCAAGGACTCACAAGGAACATCCAGAAAATGAGCAAATAATGCAGAAACATATGAGTATGTAGACCCTGGATCAAATAACACTGAAGCCTCCCTACCACAAACTGAAATAATACCTGTAATCACGGCGTCTGAGTCCACTACGTCTGATTTGGCCGGAATAGCATAGAATCCGGCTGTAGCACTTGAAGACTGAGCTCCCCCAGAACGAGCTGGAGCTGACTGACCCCCTCCTGACTGGCCTCCCCCTCTAGGACGACCCCTGCCAACCTGACCCCCACACCTAGGTGGTCGAACTGCTGGTGCTGATATCATAGGCTGGTGACTCTGCTGCACGACCTTGCCCCGATAGTGGGAGCAATCCCTCCTAATGTGGCCTAAGTCCCCACACACATAGCATCTCAAATGTGACATATCCTTCTGTCCTGTGGAGTAAGAGTCTGGAATGGCCGGAGTGCAATGAGAATCATCTGACACAACACTGAAATAGGAACCGGAAGATCTCTGACGGCTGGAGTAACCACTGGATGAACTGTGGATGGCTGGAGGACGGTAGGGGCGCTCTGACATGGCGCTAAACTGAGGCCTCGCTGGAACACCCCTGGGAGGTAGTGGAGGTGCTGTATATGAAGGCCTGCTGGACTGACCGCCTCCGAACTGACCCTTGCCCCTAGCTGGAGCACCCCTGAAATCACCCGAAAATCTGGCCCTCTTGTCCTGCTGACCCTGCTCCCTGTTCCTCACTCGGTACCCCTCAATCCGTCGAGCTATCTTGACTACAAGCTGGTACGGGGTACCCATCTCTACCTCTCTGGCCATAGAGGTCCTGATACCTGGATGTAAGCCTGCCACAAACCGTCGCACCCTCCCGACATCAGTGGGCAATATCATAAGAGCATGGCGGGATAACTCTGAAAATCTCGCCTCATAATCGGTCACAGACATCTGCCCCTGCTCTAACTGCTCAAACTGACCCCGAAGCTCCTCCCACTTAGAAGGTGGAATGTATCTGTCCAGAAATAGCTGAGTAAACTGACTCCAGGTGACAGGAGGAGAATCTACTGGCCTGCTGAGAATATATTACTTCCACCAGCGGCGAGCTCTACCCTCAAGCTGAAATGTAGTGAAGTCTACCCCGTGAGACTCCAATATCCTCATATTGTGTAGTATGTCCCTGCACATGTCAATGAAATCCTGGGCATCTTCGCCCCGCTCACCCCCGTAGACTGGAGGGCGAAGTCGGGTCCATCTATCTAGCATCTTCTATTGATCACCCTCTGCAACTGGCCTGGGCTTTGGTGCTGCTACTACAGGGTGAACCCCACCCACGGGCGGTGTACCCGGAGTATGGTGTGCTGCTGCTGCCTGTCTAGCGGCCTGAGTGGTAGGGGTTTGGACTCCCCCTCCCGCTTGAGAAGCGTAAGGATCTGCTGGAGATAGGCCAACCTGGGACATTGTGTCCATGAATCTCAACATACGGCCCATGACCTCCTGGAATCCTGGCGCCGTCATAACATCTGCTGGAGCAGGATCTACTAGAGGCACCTCGTCCCCTGTCTCGAGCAGGTGCCCTACCCCTGCCCCTTCCCCTGCCCCTGCCACGGCCTCGTGCGGTGGGGGTAGCAGCCTCTCCCGGATCAGGAACATGAGAAGCACGCGTCCTCACCATCTGTGAGAGAGTAGAAGATCAAATTTGGGTACATCATCGGTTGCACGATAGGATATGAACAAAGGGGAGTTTCTTAACACCCTATAGCCTCCTGAAGATAAGTACATACGTCTCCGTACCGATCCGCAAGACTCTATTGGGTCTGCCCGTGACTCATGAGACTACGTGAACCTAAGGCTCCGATACCACGTTGTCACGATCCAATTTCTAATGCGGGTCGCGATGGCGCCCAGCAGCGAGGTTAGGCAAGCCTAATATGAATTTCACTAGGTGTTACCCTTCCCATTTGATTAAACAAGTAAATATTTACCAGTTTAAAATAACTAAACATGATGATAGCTTGATATGAAAATAAAATCATAACAATACATGGCCAAACTAAAGCATATGTATGCATATACAGCCCAAAACCCAAAATATACACTACGTGTGTGCCAGGAACTAGTGTCACGAGTGTCACGGGCAACTATCGGAATATACAAGATACATATAGATACAAATCCACATTCTGGATGAAATAGACGGGGAAAATAACAAAAGTAAATGAAGCTCCATGGTGCTGCTGGGGANAGCTCACCGTGAAGTCTAATCACACAAATCAGTATCTAGCACCGACCTGATAATCAGATGTACCACCCTCCGGACCTGTACAATCAAGTATAGAAGAAGAAGAAGAAGAAGTGCAGCATGAGAACATAAATAAATATGTACCCAGTGAGTATCCCGTCTAAACTCGAAGGAGTAGTGACGAGAGGTCGACTAGATACTCATTAAGGTCCAGCAATATACTATAAAAAGAGATATGGCTAAAGCAGTAGGCATGTGAAGCAGAAATCAACAAGTACATAAGCAAATAATGTAATCCAAGTAGCAACTGAAATGAACTGCAGGGGCCAAACCTCCATCTACACAATACCTGTCAATCCCACTATGTGCGACTCAGACTCAAGTGAATACAATACCAGAACAAGACAACCGGCCGGAGTCATAAGGGTGGTCATAAGGACTGAGGTCATAAGCTACCCACGATCGAAGCTACTGGAGCTGTCAGAACTCGATTCCGATGTCGTTTTCTCAAAATGTTGACCGAAGTCAAACTTCGCCAAATAGGCCAACCTTAAAGAACCAGGTTCCTAAACCACTCAAACCATTCCCGAATCCCGAACCACCCGTCCTCGCAAGTCATAAGGCACGAATAGCCGCTATGGAAGATTTCATTTAAGGGAACGGGATCCTGATACGCAAAACGACCGGTCGGGTCGTTACACTTGTTCCCTCCTTTATGACAACCAAAAAACCATAGGACAAAACATAATTTCATTGGTAAGCAAGGTCCAGAATATCATTCAAGTTTCCACTATTACAAAAAGAAATAAAATCTACATTCATATAATTAACTTTAATATACATCCCATTTTTTTAATACAGGCTACATCAGAGTCGCTCTTGCAGATCTAACGAAGCACGTCTTTTATATCTCTTTTTGTCGGTTTTCATAGATCATACCATTTTTTTTTAGTTCTGAGTTGCCAATAGAAATGAAAAAGGAAAATAAGAACGAAAATCTGCTAATATATGAAAGGAAAAAAAAATCAGGTTTATGTGGGAATCAAAAAGCCAGAAAGCTAAGTAGATAACTTTGAGCATTTTGAACGTATCCTTTACAGTTGAATGAATTAAAAGTTCTCTCTCTCCAAACCAATTTTGAAACTACTCCACTCCTTACCTTATGATTAACAATCTGGAAAGGCTCTGTTCCATTTATAATAATAAAAACTTGTTCCTTTCTTGAAATAAGACTAGGTTTTGATTAACTTTTTATTTTCTGTACAATCCATCTCCACCCTTTCAATGGGACTGCATTACAGAACATGCCACTGCCTGTGCCCAATGCCTCAGCTTTGTCTTAACTTGTTGAGGATCATCTCCTGCGCATATTATCAATAAAACACTTTTAATTGTCATCTTATTAACTTTCAGTAAGCTACAAAATTCTAGAAAATTGAACAAAAATATGCTCATTCTTAACATAGGTATTGTTTCAAGTTTTCATTTTAGAGAGTCAAACAAAACGATCGAGCTAAATAAAGTGGGACAGGGAGAGGATTATATTTCGTGGCATTAATCTTTTCCCACAGTTTCCCAGCATCTAAACTTGTGACGAGTCTCAACTTGAATATAGGCCCCAATAGTACTATCTTATGATCATTTACAACTATTACATGATGATCTTATACATCTCAAATTGCGATTTCAAAATTTTCCAATCCCCTCCTAGAAATAATTCTCTCTAGAGTTCCACTTCCTTTGCGTGTGTATATATGTGTGTTTGTTACGTTCTTCATTCCTCTTTGCCCTAGGCCTTAATTTAAGGATAAATTCATACCTGTACTTTCTTTTGATTATTAATAAGATTTTCGCCTATATATTTGAGGTTGGAACCTGAGTGTTTTCCATAGAAGAAGAGCCATACCCGGGCTAAAAATTTGCCATGCATCTGCGGAGTCACTCCTAGGGCTTCCAAATGAGGAGGACCTACCTCCAAGGGATGTCGACGACGAGCTGGATCCAGTTGGAGAGGGTAATGAACCTTTGCTACCGGGGCTCGAGATTGGGCTTGTGGAATATTGGCGGTTCACCGTGAAATAAAGATCGAGCGCCGGCAACGTGTTACATAGCCTATGACCTTCCTCTTCGTTGAACCCAAATCCTAGTTCGATGCAGCCTTTGAGTTCATTGAGGTCCTCGTCGGTCAAGTCGTCGGGGTCGTGAATCCCTTGTTTCCTCCTTTCCTGGAGGAGAATTTGACGACGTCGTTTCTCCCATGCAATATCACGTGGAGTCTCGCACATAGAAAGTTGCTTGGATAACCTCTTTCGGTTCCTCCAAAAAGGTGGTGCGTGCTCCAACAGTTGCAACTCATGGCGTTCCGATTCACTAGAAGATGGCGACGATGACACATGTTTCTCAGGGTTCTTAGTAATGACCTCCCCCATATTGACAACTATCACAAAGACAACCGCAGGAACAATAATAATATGAAATGATAAAAATTTCCAATAATAACAGTGGAATTGTAGTTGATAGGCAGGCCGTGGCGAGAATTAATTAATCGCCGCCTCGGCCAGCCGTTAGAATGAAGGGATCAGGGCGTGGATGAGTGGGTGGGTGGTTGGCCTTTCTCTAGATTGGGAATAATAAGGGGAATGAAATGGAAGTTTCTTTTAGCGTTATTGGTTTGTAAAGAATGGCATGCACCAGCCCGACCAACTCGTGCAGCTAAGGTTTTGAAAGGCTTTAATGAGAGAAATGTCAAGGGACAGCCATTCTTTGCGGCCCTTCCCTCTCTCCAACTCTCCTTTCATTTCTAACGGTGCCCGTACAGTAAACTTACTATTTTGGTTTCTAGCATGTATGGCTCATTACCTGAAAGAACCTTGCGTTTATTGCAGGTACAATGGCTTTGTGTTATCTAGTTTTTTGTTTCCTTGGGAATGTGATTGTAATTCATTAATTAAATTTGTTAATAACAATGCCTTAGCTTTTTTAGTCCCTCCGTCATGTCTCAATTTAAGAAAGACTCTTTAAACTTGTCATCTCAATTTGTTAAGGGTAAGGTAGAAATTTAAAGATAAATTATTTTTAAATAAAGAAACGTGGCATTTTTTTTGCGCTGACTAAATAAAAGGTGCTACGTAAACTAAGACGGAAGGAGTATTTTCTTTCAGAATGTCCTTTTGCTTAAGAAAAATTAACAGGTTACCTACGTAACTAGAAATTAGAACTTAAAAAAAGAAAAAAAAAAGAAAAAAATGAATTTAGGAAGAATTATGCAATCACCGCAAATATACACATTGTAATTATTATTCGTAGTTATACTTTCAGAAAATTACCATTCATATCTATATTTTAATTTTAGAGAAAACTCACTCTACTAAAAAAAGAGATCAATTGTTTTGAACTGAAATAAAAGAGCAACAAGCTCTTGGATCTCAGTTAGTTAGGCCATGCTTAGTAAAGGTCTTGACTTCGACTCTCAATGAGAGTATTTTATTTTTGTGTATTTCGTCTTGGTTGTATTCGTTGCGTGAACGAACATAGTCGATACAGATTGTGTCATTTGTATACCCCTTGTATTTCACCTTAATTCTATTTGTTGAGCAAACGAATATAGTTTGTTACACGTGGATCGACCAAGAGGACTATCAAAGACTATTGTTAGGAGTGCTTGGGATATTCAATGTGAAGGTATTGATATGTGGAAGGTCCAACAGAAACTCAAAGCTGTGACCAAAGCCCTAGGCCGATGGACAAAAAGCTGCATTGGAAATATTTTTGACAATGCCAAGTAGATGGAGGAGAAGATCGTTGAAGTTAAACAAGAGTTACAGAATGATGAAGCTAACATGATGGAGCTGAACAGAATTAATGTTGAATACATCCTTCCTATGAAGAAAATAAACTCTTTCTGGAAGCAAAAGACCAACTTGAAATGGAACATGGAAGGTGATAACAACACAAGCTATTTTCATAAGATGATAAGAGGAAGAAGAAAGGGATTATCTCTTCATAGAATCAAAGGGGAAGATGATCAACAGATAGAAGGGACAAAAGCTATACCAGACGCCGCAATTAATAAATTATTATGAGAATATTTTCTCACATAAGCCTCACAGAACTTATCCACAATTCCTGGATAGTGTTCCATCAATTATGCCAATAGAATATAATAATGATTCGATGGCTATTCCTATCAAGCAGGAAGTAGAACATGCAGTACTTGGAATTGATCCAGGTAGTGCAGGTGGACTAGATGATTTTAAAGGGAAGTTCTTCCACCACTCATGGGACATAATTGAAGATGGCAAATGTAGTACGGTTTTGGATATTATGAATGGCAGGGGACTAAATAAGTGCACCACTCATACCTGTTTAGTTTTGATTTTAAAAGTTGACATTCCTCAAAACCTCTCAAAACTAAGGCCTATTAGTCTTAGTGTCATGATCTAAAACTCCCACCGGATCGGAGCTGTGGCGGCGCCTAGCACCTCTTGCTAGGCAAGCCATCAATCAATAAGCAGAAACAAACTTAAATAACAACGTTAAATGGTCTCAACAATGGAAACAATGATATTTAACTGAGGTAAATAGTAACAATAAAAATAAACCATCCCACAACATGGTGTCACTGAGTGCATGAGTTCCAAAGAATGAGTAAAGGTCTGAATCAAGTACAATAATGTCTGGAAGACTAAACAATGTTAACATAAAATAAGGAAGGGACTTAACGCTTGCGAATGGAACAACAATGCTACCTCGAGAATTCTCACTAATCCTGGTCCAGTTCATGGGCAAAAACCACGATCGACAATACCTGTATTTGCACACGAAGTGCAAAGTGTAATATGAGTACAACCAACCCCATGTACTCAATAAGTAACAACCCTGACCCCGGGCTGAAAGCTGTGACGAGCTAGGCAAGGTATGATGCTCACTTTTCACGGCCAACAATAACAATAACAATAGACTAATAGCATAAGAAAGAGAACAAATAAAATGATAACATGCTCAACTTAACACAATAAGAGGAAAAATAGGCATGCCTTTCAGATAACAAACATGGCACCATCTTCCATAGAACTCACTTAAGCAAGTATTTAACACGATAAAACTGCGATATTGAACTCAAATCCTCAATTACAGTTACCAAATACCCCTTAGTGTGAGCCTGCATATTAGTCATACATGCCAAATCAACAATTTTTGTACAATTAAATCATCAAGTATAAAACAACTCTTAGCACATTCATATTGACTGGCACAATGCCCCTGAAATATCCTCTAAGCATACTCACGTTGCCTGGCTTAAAGCCCAAGGACCTTCATACACACATGCTTAACACAATATGGGTGACTGACATAAGTCCCTCAATCAAGCACATATATGCCTTGTGCACGCTCCCCCCCCCCCTAAACAATACCACGTATCCCTATGTGGGGCATGGGGTATGTGTCACCTCAATATCAATACGAATATAGCTCTGTGGCCCAAGATTAGTCATCAATGCTCTCAAGTCTCCTTATGCCAATATCTCACATAACATGTTCCAATTTACCATACATAATATAATAATGTACCACAAATTCATCTCAAACTCGTGTCACGTACAATGATGTCAATAACATGTGAGATAACATATCAAAAAGTGCACATAAACAAAGATACAACACGCGGATACAATTACCATGACTGAACAATATGACTACAACTAACGCAAATAGCTCAACATAGCAAAATAGCCCTATCATGTCTCAAACAATTAAGCGAATAGGTTAGACATGATTTCTAACATGAATAATTGCTCACGCACTTATACAAATGGGGAAAACATGATATAAAAGAACTGTGATAGCAAATAAAGACATATAATAGCAATAACTACCCGGCTCATGAATAATCACAGTGCATGCATAAACGTTCATCACCTCGCATATACGCCAGCCCCATTACATAACTAATATCATAGCCAACGGGAAAATACCCTCAAATCCCAGTTTAAACAAGTTACTTACCTCATCCGGGATAATCGTCAACCTCTAATCACGTAAAAAAATTGATCTAGCCATGCAAATCCAAGACAAACTTCATCCAAGAAAATCTACAATGCCATAGGAAACGATCCCAATCCATATAGCTTCGATCTTTGAAGAAATTCATAAAAGACAACAAAGTCAACCCCAACCCGCGCGCACGAAATGTGAAACCAATACCAAAATCGGATGATACATGACCTGCCGAGTCCAAATATATAATTAATTTAAAAAACCAAGTCCAAATCGGTACTCAATTCCCAAAATACACTCTCTTAAAGTGTAGGCAAAACCCCCAAATTTCCTTTAGAAATCTCAACTTTTAGGTGTAGAATCCATGGAAAATCAAGATATAACTGAATGAGAATTGCTTGCCTCCAATATAGTAGTGAAATTGCTCTTCAAAATATTATCTACTCGATGTCTAGGGGTCTAAATATAAAAAATAGGCAAAGTCCCAAAATTAGCAAATCAAATAATAAGCTATAGGTTAACCCTCCGCGATCGTGGTCTAAAACTTCGCGACGAGAAGCACAAAAATGCCTCTGCCAAAATAAACCTCTAGGATCATGACATCCCACACACGAACACAGAGCCTTCCAGTTGTGCCTCAATCGCGAATGCGTCACACCACATGCGAATGTGTCACGACCCGAAATCCCACCTTCGGGCCATGACTGCGACTAACGGCGAACCCGTTGGCCTTCCAATGTTTGAACTAAATAAAACTCATTAACAACTAAAACGAACAAGATAACTAAGGCATCGATGGTCTGCAATGTGAAGGTTAACAAATAACCAAAATATAACATAGCAATTTCGAAATAAAACCCATATACAAATCCCCGAACTGGTGTCACATACTCACGAACTGTCTAAGAGATTACTAAAACAAAGGTCTGGAAAAAAAATACATAGGACTGTCTTTGAAATATAAAGTAAGACAGAGCTGAAAGTGAAGAGTAGAAGGTGACGCCAAGGCCCACGAATGTCTGCGGGTCTACCTCGATGTCTCCTGTATGAACTGATGAGATGCTCCGACCGTCAGTGATCATCGGGTCCGGCTACGTAGTCTGCACAACATAAAGAAGTGCAGGTGAAGCATCAGTACAACCGACCCCTGTACTGAGTAAGTGCCGAGCCTAACCTCGGCGAAGTAGTGATGAGGCTAGGACCGACAACAATATATGTACCTGTGCAATTCTATATAATAACAGGAAAAATGTCGACGGAAATAAGCAAGTAAGACAGATAGGGGGAGAATATGTTGGGGGGTAAAAGGGGAAACAAAGTGCTAGCACGGTAGAACAGGGTAATAACTGAAATGTAAGGATAAAGGCAGGAATTTAACTTCT
>ML539484.1:23061-37541 GCA_005239535.1 Nicotiana rustica | reverse complement strand
TTTCGTCATCGTGTTCATTGATGACATTCTGGTATATTCTCGGTCCCAGGAGGACCATGAGCAGCATTTTAGGATCGTACTTTAGACCTTGAGGGAGAAGAAGTTGTATGCCAAATTTTCTAAGTGTGAATTTTGGCTTGATTTTGTGGCATTCCTAGGCCATGTGGTATCTTCGGATGGGATCAAGGTAGACCCGAAGAAGGTAGAGGCATTGCAGAGTTAGCCTAGACCGTCTTCAGCTACTGAGATCCGCAGTTTCCTAAGTTTGGCTGAGTACTATCTCCGTTTGGTGGAGGGATTTTCATCCATTTCAGCGCCCATGACCAAACTGACCCGGAAGGGTGCACCTTTTATATGGACTGAGGAGTGTGAGGAGAGCTTTCAAAAGCTCAAGACAACCCTGACTACAGCTCTAGTGTTAGTATTACCCACAGGTTTAGTGTCATATACAGTCTATTGTGATGCTTCGAGGATTGGCCTGGGAGCGGTGTTGATGTAGGACGGTACAGTTGAAGGTGCATGAGAAAAACTTCCATGTTCATGATCTCAAGTTGGCAGCGATTGTTCACGCCCTGAAGATATGGCATCATTATTTATATGGTGTTCCCTATGAGATATTCACGGATCACCGGAGTTTCCAGCAAATATTCAGGCAGAAGGATCTTAATTTGCGCTAGCGTAGGTGGTTGGAGCTACTCAAGGATTATGACATCACTATATTATACCACCCGGGGAAGGCCAATGTGGTGGCCGACGCCTTGAGTCACCGAGCGGAGAGTTTGGGTAGTTTGGCATATCTTCGTGTAGCTGAGAGACCCTTAGCCTTGGATGCTCAGTCCTTAGCCAGTCAGTTCGTGAGACTAGATCTTTCTGAGCCTCGCTGGGTATTTGCTTGTGTTGTTGCTCGACCTTCTCTTTATGACCGCATTCGGGAGCGCAAGTATGATGATCCCAACCTTTGGGCTCTTTAGGATAGAGTTCGGCAGGGTGATGCCAGGGATGTGACCATAGGTGATGATGGCGTGATGATGATGCAGGGGTCGTATTTGTGTGCCCAATGTAGATGGGCTTCGGGATTTGATTCATGAGGAGGCCCATAGCTCGCGGTATTCCATCCAGCCGGGTACCGTGAAGATGTACCAGGATCTGAGACAGCACTATTGGTGGTAAAGGATGGAGAAGGATATAGTAGAATTTGTAGCCAAGTGTCTCAATTGTCAGCAAGTCAAATGTGAGCATCAGAGACCGGGAGGATTACTTCAGCAGATTAAGCTTCCCGAGTGGAAGTGGGAGCGGATCACCATGGACTTCGTGGTTGGACTTCCTCGGACCTTGGGGAAGCATGATGTTATTGGGGTGATTGTGAACCGGTTGACCAAATCATCTCATTTCATTCTAGTGTTGACTACATAATCTTCTGAGAGGTTGGCCCATATCTACATTCGGGAGATAGTCCGGTTGCACGGTGTGCCGGTGTCCATTATATCAGATCGAGGTCCTCAGTTCACCTCGCACTTCTGGAGAGCCTTGCATAGTGAGTTGGGTACCCAGATAGACCTCAGCACCGCACCCTCATATGGATGGACAGTCCGAGTGCACGATTCAGATTCTTGGGGATATGCTCCGTGCCTGTGTGATGGATTTTGGAGGGTCACGGGATCGATACTTGCCTCTTGCAGAGTTTTCTTATAATAACAGCTACCAGTCCAGCATTCAGATGGCGTCGTATGAGGCTTTGTATGGTAGACGGTGCAGGTCTCCAGTAGGTTGGTTTGAGCCGGGCAAGGCCCGATTGTTGGGTACACACTTGGTTCAGGATGCATTAGACAAGGTGAAGGTGATTCAAGAGAGACTTCGCACAGCTCAGTCCAGGCAGAAGAGTTACGCGGACCGAAAGGTTCGTGACTTGGCATTTATGATTGGTGATCGGGTTTTGCTTCGGGTATCGCCTATGAAGGGCATCATGAGATTCGGGAAGAAGGGTAAGCTGAGTCCGAGGTTCATTGGCCCTTTTGAGATGTTGCATTGGGTTGGGGAGGCTTCTTATGAGTTGTCCCTACCTCCCAACCTAGCAGGAGTTCATCCAGTATTCCACGTTTCCATGCTCCGGAAGTATCACGCTGATCCGACTCATGTTTTGGATTTCAGCTCAGTCTAGTTGGACAAGGATCTATCATATGTTGAGGAGCCTGTGGCTATATTAGACGGGCAGGTCAGGAAGCTCAGATTGAAGAATATTTCCTCGGTCAAGGTTCAGTGGAGGGGTCATCTGATCGAGGAGGCAACTTGGGATACCGAGCAGGATATGCGGAGTCAGTATCCTTATCTTTTTACAGCTTCAGGTATGCTTCTATACTTGTTCGAGGACGAACAATTTTCTTAAGAGGGGGAGAATGTAACGACCCGACCGGTCCTTTCGAGAGTTAGCGCCCCGATCCCCTAATAACTTCTTCTCCCATGTATATTTATGTTATTGGAAATTGTCAAAGCGTTGAGTGGTAGAATCCGAAGTAATTTTGGACATATAGTCCATAAATATGGAATTTAGCTTTAGAAATTGGGTCGTAGCTAGAACTGTGAGACGACGGATCTGGAATGGAATTTCGTCAACTCCGTTAGCTCTGTTGGTTGATTTCAAGGTTAGGAGCGTGTTCGGAATGTCTTTTCGAGGTCGGTTGTAGATGTAGGCTTGAATTGGCGAAAGTTGGAATTTCGACGATTTTCGCCGATGGGTGATATTTTGATTCCGTAATGTCATTTATGACATGTGAGAAAAATTTGAGGTCATTCGGATGCGTTTTGACGTGTTTCGGTATCGGATGTGAATTTTAGAAATTTCATAAGTTCTTAGGCTTGAATCTATGCATAATTGATGAGTTTGATGTTATGAGATGTGTTTTTAAGGCTCGATCAAGTTTGAACAAGATATTAAGGTTAGTTGGTAGGTTTGGTTGAGGTACTGGGGGCCTCGGGGTTGTTTCGGATGCCCAACGGGTGAATTTGAAACCTTGAGAACAGCTTAACCATTGCTGGTTCTGGTGTCTCGCACCTGCGATGGTTTTCCCGCAAGTGAGGACACGCATGTGCGGAAGATAGGTTCGCAGATGTCGTTTGAGTGGGGGTTGCCAATGGTCGCAGGTGCGGTCTGGGTTCCGCATGTGCGGGACTGCAGATGCGGCCAAGTGACCGTAGGTGCGGACCCAGCGTTCTTAAGTGACTTTCGCACCCGCGATAGACCCCAAGGTCGCAGGTGCGGAATCCCTGTGTTGGTTATACCAAAATCCGAGGGTTAGAAATTCATAACTCCAAAATCGATTGAGAGCTCGGCAATTGGCAATTTTCAGTGGAATTCGAAGAGAGAATCATAGGTAATGTTTTCTAACCTTAATCCAATTTTATATCAATAATCCCTATCATTTTTCTCAATCTAATCAATAAAAATGGATGAAAAACCATGAAATTGGGATAAAACTTCCCCAAGTAGAAATCTGAGGATTTAGGGATATTTAGACGTCGGATTTTGATGATTCTTGTTCGAGTGGTTTCGTGAGCGAATGGGTGTTCGGGAAATATAATTTTTACCTGATTCCGAGACGTGGGCCCAGGGGACTTTTTGGGAGAATTTCCTAATTTCGCGTATTAGTTTAGAAATAATTAGCTATTTTGTTCCCTTGAAGTGATATTTACATTAAGCAATCGAATTGAATAGATTTGGGCCACCCAGAGTCGGATACTCTTGGCAAGAGCGTGGTATTGATTTGATTACCGCAGTCAAGGTAAGTGGCTTTCCTATCTCTGTGTTGGAGATTTTCCCTTAGGCATTTTTATACTAATTTTACTATGTGGACGCCGTGTACCTGAGGTGATGAGTGCGTACACGGGTCATTGTTGCTACATTCCCACTTTTCCTTCCATGACACAACTTATTTCATTCCAATATTACTACTTCATGTTATAACTGATTAGTTATCATAGGAATGAGCATGCCTACCTGTTTTCACTTGAATTCCCCGTATTTACTACTATTTTCTTCATGCTTTGGTAGTTTTACCTTATTCTTGCTTATTGTTTTCTTGAATTGTTTAAATTACGCCGTATCCGATAGAATTCTGCATCTCATATTTAAATTGGGACTACGGACTGAGATCCGGAAGCTTTCCCCCTGTACTGCATAGCATATTTTAATTGGGACTACGGACTGAGATTCGGGAGCTTTTCCCCTGTACTGCATAGCATATTTAAATTGGGACTACGGACTGAGATCTAGGAGTTTTCCCCCTGTACTGCATTGCATATTTTCTTTTGAGATATATGTTGTGTTGAGTCGAGGTTTTTCTTTATTATTTCTTCCAGTTTTCCCTTAAATTCTGCTTATTTTAGCTATTTATATGTCATTGTTCAAACTTATAACTGTCTTATTTTCAAACTCAGTAGAGCCTTAACCTGACCTCGTCAGTACTTGACTGGGGTTAGGCTTGGCACTTACGGAGTACCGAATGTGGAGTACTCACGCCCTTTCCTGCGCATGTTTTCCCCATGTGCAAATCCAGGTACCGGTACGCAAAGTTTTGGCTAGGAGTACTACAGCACTTGCTCAGGAGACTGCGAGGTAATTCTGTCGCGTCCAGAATCTCACGGTTCCCCATCTACTCTACTATAGGCATAGAAGATAGACATATACACAATTTCTTTATTCCGTTGTATAGATCTATAGTTGTATAAAGCTTGTGACTTGGTGATATTCCGTGTTTTGGGAGAGTGAAAGTTGTGAATGCCGAGCGGCTTAAGTTTTATAGTTATTGCTACATCTTTACTATTTATTTCTGTGTTGTCTTATTTTTTTCGTATATTATAGGCTTACCTAGTCATAGGGACTAGGTGCCATCACGAGCCCGTTCAGAGGGTTAATTCGGGTCATGACAGTTAAGCACGAAGGGTGATGCCGTGTATTATTCATTGTGAGGATGAGAGTGTAAAAGCACGAAGGCTGATGACGTGCCATGTTATGATATTAAAAGCGCGAAGGATAATGTCGTGCCATGTTTTGATATTAAAAGCACGAAGGGTGATGCCGTGTTGTTTCCATTTATTTATTGTGAGGACCAGAGTAAAAGCACGAAGGGTGATGTCGTGCACTTGTTTTGGTGAGGATGAGAGTAAAAGCACGAAGGGTGATGTCATGCACTTGTTTGCTTTGTGTTGTTATTTCCTTTTGTTATTTTGATATTCAAATTGTTGCCTTGTTCCATTATTTCAGTTAATTGTTATCTCTTTTCCCCAGCATGTCCCCCTTTTTCTTGTACTCAACTGTTCACACATGTTGTTGTTATTTCTTTCATATGTTATTAAATTGCACAGGTTGTATTATTTGTCGTGTCCTAGCCTTGTCACTACTTCGCCGAGGTTAGGCTCGGCAACTACTCAGTACATGGGATCGGTTGTACTGATACTACACCTGCACACTTTTTGTTGTGCAGATCTCGGTACAGGACCCTGTGGACATTTAGCTAGGAGGCTTCCTTCAGTCCACCCGGAGACACCGAGGTAGTCCTGCAGGCGTCCGTAGGCCTTAGCGTCCCCTTCCACTTCTTTATTTATGTTTTTAGTATTTCAGAAATAGATGTATTCACTTCTTTCAGACCCTTACATGTATTATTCGTAGATAGTCCGTGACATTGTGATTCCAAAGATCTGGGTTTTGGTTATTTTGAAAATTTATAAAAGTAGTGAATTGAATTATGTACTTATAGCATGTTTCCATTTTTATTCTTTTATTTATGAAAAGGTCGTATTTCACTTATTTTCATTTAATAATAAAGAGTTATAATAAACTGAGAATACACGTTGTCTTGTCTAGCGGGTTCAACGTTAGACACCATCACAGACCTGACGGTGGGAAATTTGGGTCATGACAAGTTAGTATCAGAGCACTAGGTTTTCTACGTCTCACAATTCACGGACAAGCTTGGTAGAGTCTGACGGATCGGTACAGAGACGCCTGTACTTATCCCCCAGAGGATGCAAAGTTAGGAATAACTTCACATCCATTCTTCTCTGTCGTGCGATTTGAATTTTAAATGCTAACTGAGTTTCTATTCTATTCTCTCGTAGATGGCGAGAACGCGTGCTTCCTAATCTATCGATCAGCAGACCGATCCTCTAGTTGTAGCTCCTACGAGGGGCCGAGGACGAGGCTGAGGCTGTACTAGAGGCCGAGGCAGGGGCAGGGCTCAGCCCAGAGCAGCAGCCCCAGTGGAGGACCCTCAGGTAGAGTTTGCCGAGGAGGTTCCTGCTCAGACAGTTCCGGTTGGACCAGCTCAGGTCCTAGAGGGGTTCATTGCCACCCCAGTACTTCAGAACACTCTGGTCCGCTTAGTAGGCCTTATGGAGAGCGTGACTCAGGCAGGTCTACTTTCTACAGCACCAGCCGTCTCTCCGGCTGGATGAGGGTCCCAAACTCCTTCCACCCGCACACCAGAGTTGTTAGCTTCTCAGTTCCAGACTCCTGCACCTCAGCCAGCTGGAGTAGCTCAGTCGGGTATTATGGCACAGGCCGTTGAGAGGGCAGCTATGTTTGCTGATGCTTTATGGAGACTGGACCGGTTCACCAAGTTGTTTCCTACTACTTTCAGTAGTGCACCATCAGAGGATCCCCAAGATTTCTTAGACAGTTGCTATGAGGTTCTTCGGAACATGGGGATCGTGGAGACCAATGGGGTCGATTTTGCTACTTTCCGTCTTTCTGGTTCCGCCAAGACTTGGTGGAGGGATTATTGCTTGACCAGGCCAGCTGGATCTTCGCCTTTGTCTTGGGCTCAGTTCTCGGACTTGTTCTTGGAAAAGTTTCTTCCAGTCACCCAGAGAGAGGATCTTCGGAGGTAGTTTGAGCATCTCCAGCAAGGCTCCATGACAGTTACACAGTATGAGACCTGGTTCATCACTTTGGCCCGGCATGCTATCATGATACTCCCCACCGACCAAGAGAGGGTGAGGAGGTTTATTTAGGGGCTAGCTCAGCCGATTAGACTACAGATGGCCAGAGAGACAGGTACTGATATTTCATTTCAGGAGGCCACCAATGTGGCCAGGCGGATTGAGATGGTCTTATTACAGGGCAGTGGCTAGAGGTCTGACAAGAGGCCTCATCATTTTGGTCGATTAAGTGGTGCCTCATCTGGAGGCAGAGATTCTTTTGGCAGAGGTCATCCTCCTAGACCATTCTAGTCAGCACTTCAGGTATCCCACAGTGCACCACCAGCTCCTATCAGTGCACCGCCGATTCAGAGATTTCAGAGTGGTTATTCTGGTCGACAGGGACAGTTTCAGAGCCAGCAGTCTCATCACCAGATGTCTTGTTACTCTTGTGGTGGTCCAGGGCACATTGCTAGGTATTGCCTCCGAGCTTCTAGTGGTTCTCCGCATCAGGGTTCCCGTGCTATGATTCCCGCACCAGGTGAACCCCCACCCCCTCAGCCAGCTAGGGGTGGAGGTCGAGGTACTAGAGGTGGAGGCCAGACAGCTAGAGGTGGAGTAAAGGCTATGAGAGGTAGGGATTAACCCGCAGTAGGTCGACAAAGGGATGTTCAGATTGGTGAGGCTCAGCCCCGATGCTATGCTATTCCCGCCAGACCTGAGGCTGAGGCCTCCGATGCAGTCAATACAGCTATGGTTTCAGTTTGCAGCAGAGATGCATCGATTTTGTTTGACCCGAGGTCTACATTTTCCTACGTGTCCTCATATTTTGCTCCTTATCTGATTATGCCTCGTGAGCCCCTGAGTGCTCCTGTATATGTATCTACATCGGTGGGTGATTCTATTGTGGTAGATCGAGTCTACCGTTCATGTATAGTGGTTTTTGGCGGTCTTGAGACCTGTGTAGATCTTTTACTTCTTGACATGGTTGATTTCGATGTCATTTTGGGGATGGATTGATTATCTACCTATCATGCTATTCTGCACTGTCATGCCAAGACTGTGACCTTGGCCTTACCGGGAGTACCTCGATTGGAGTGGAGGGGGACTCCTGGTCATTCTTTTAGCAGTGTTATCTCGTATATGAAGGCTCGGCGTATGGTTGAGAAGGGATGCTTGGCCTATTTGGCTTATGTTCGTGATTCTAGTGCCGAGGTTCTTTCTATGGAGTTTGTGCCCATTCTTCATGAGTTTCTAGAGGTGTTTCCTGCAGACCTGCTGGGTATGCCACTCGATAGGGATATTGACTTTTGCATTGATTTGGCTCCGGGGACTCAGCCCATTTCTACCCCGCCATATCGTATGGCCCTGCCAGAGCTGAAGTAGTTGAAGGATCAGTTACAGGACTTTCTTGGTAAAGGCTTTATTAGGCCTAGTGTTTCTCCTTGGGGTGCGCCGGTGTTGTTTGTTAAGAAGAAAGATGGCACAATGAGAATGTGTATTGACTACCAGCAATTGAACAAGGTTACTATTAAGAATAAGTATCCTTTGCCGAGGATTGATGATTTGTTCGACCAGCTTCAGGGTGCCACAGTGTTTTCAAAGATTGATTTGAGTTTTCATTGATGATATTTTGATTTACTCCTGCAGCCGAGAGGAGCATGAGCAGCACCTTCGAGTCGTCCTCCAGATTCTGAAGAACAGTCAGTTGTATGCCAAATTTTCGAAGTGTGAGTTCTGGTTGAGTTCGGTTGTATTTCTGGGCCATGTTGTGTCAGTCGAAGGTATTCAGGTGGATCCCAAGAAGATTTCAGTAGTTAAGGATTGGCCTAGACCCACCTCAGCTACAGAGATTCATAGTTTCTTGGGCTTAGCAAGTTACTATCGTCGGTTTGTGGAGGGCTTTTCATCTATTGCAGCCCCGATGACCAGGTTGACTCAGAAGGGTGCCCAGTTCAGGTGGTCAGATAAGTGTGAGGCGAGCTTTTAGAAGCTCAAGACAACCTTGACCACGGCACCGGTGTTGGTTTTGCCCTCAGGTTCAGGGCCATATACCATGTATTGTGATGCTTCACGGGTTGGACTTGGTGCAGTGTTGATGCAGGATGTCAAGGTTATAGCTTATGCTTCACGTCAGTTGAAGGTTCATGAGAAGAACTATCCAATTCATGATTTAGAGTTAGCAGCCATTGTCCATGCGCTGAAGATTTGGAGGCATTATCAGTAAGGTGTGTCATGTGAGGTGTTCTCAGATAATAAGAGTTTGCAATATTTGTTCAAGCAAAAAGAGTTGAATATGAGGCAGAGAAGATGGTTGGAGCTGTTGAAAGACTATTCCATTACCATCTTATATCATCCGGAAAAGGCCAATGTGGTGGTCTATGCTTTGAGCCGGAAGTCAGTCAGCATGGATAGTCTTGCTTATATTCCGGTCAGGGAGCGACCGCTTGCCTTAGATGTTCAGGCTTTAGCCATGTCACGACCCCAAATCCTAACAGGCCGTGATGGCGCCTATCGTGGAACTAGGCTAGCCAACCATCACACAACTACCCATTCGTTCAATTATGATACTTCACAATTAAATGATAAGTAGCAACATAACAAAATAATAATTTATTTAAATCTTAGCGCCCCAATAATAGTTTAAACAAAACCTCCCAAGACTGGAGTCAATGATCATGAGCATCTAAAAGAATTAAATCTAACTCTGATAATGTCATAATAAATGTCTATGAATCAATTTCTAATACTAATCAAAGAAGGGAAATGGAGAAGTTGTGGACGCTGGACAGCTACCTTGAAATCCCGTGAACTGCTGCTAACGAACAAGGCAGCTACTGCTCCAAATCGGTACTTGGATCTGTGAACAGAGGCACAGGGAGTCTTTATGAGTAAGCCAACTTAGTAGTAATGAAAATAAATCACAGTCTGAGAATTATAAAACACACAGTACAGATACACCAATTCACAAAAAGCCAGTAAAACACCAAGTCACCAGATAGTATTCATCAAATACATGAGTTCAAAAATTAGTTTCCAGAAATCCTTTGAAACAAGTGTAATATCATAATATCTCAGTAAAAACCAGTTGGAAAACGAAGTAAATCATAGTTCGAAAACTCAGAAAAATCATCATAAATCTGCCCCTCGAGCCAAAATCAGTTCTCATAATAATTGCCCATCAGGCATCCTCACAATCACTCTGTATTAGCCCATCAAGAAATAATCATCACTCAGTATCAGCCCCGCAGGCAATAATCATCACTCAATAGGTACCTGCACTCACTGGGGGTATGTACAGACTCCGGGGGGGATCCTACAGCCCAAGCGCTATAACAACATAAGGCCTGAAAGCCTCCTCACAATATAGGACTGAAAGCCTCCCCCATCCCTCATATAAGTCCTGAAAGTCTCCTCATAATATGGGCCTGAAAGCCTCCCTCATATAAGGGCTGAAAGCCTCCTCATAATATAGGCCTGAAAGCCTCACTCAGTCAGACACTCTTGATTTTCCCTTAGGCCATAACATACCGGGTTCTCGACCCAAAACAGTGTTTCATTTGTCAATAAATAGTATCAAAATACTCCGAGTGTCAAATCAATTTATCAGGAAAAGACTGAGTGTAAAATCATAACATATCAATGAGGAAAATAGTAAAACATCCCCCAAGGGGTAAACAAATCGGCACTAGGCCCCAAACATAGCTTACAGCCCAAATCATATCAAAATACAACGATACTATTAAGCATAGGCTTAAAAATCAGTTTCGCAACTCAATAGTTGCCTAAATAGGGAATATATTTCCAAAGTTCCAACATTTGCATTACAAAACGCGTGAAAGGGTGCATAGTCAGGGGTTTCATACCCTCAGGACAGGATTTAAAGACATTACTTACCTCAAACTAGCCCGAAACTACTTTGCAATGCGTTTGCCTTTCGAATCAACTTCCGGATGCTCCAAATCTACCAAGTTAAGATTTTTATCATCAAATTATGCTTAAGGAATAAATTCCAATTAAAAAAATCGAATTCAGCTCAAAAATCCGAATTCGGTCAAAACCCGACCCCCAGGCCCGCGTCTTGAAACTCAGAAATTTTTATACCAAAATGTTTTTCGTCCTCTCACGAGTCTGTACATATAAAGAACACCAAAATCGGAGTTCGTTTGACCCCTCAAATCGACCCCTAAATGTCTCATAATCTCAAGCCCTAAACCCACCTTTTTCTACTGATTTCCATGAATTTAATACTGAGATTATGTTCTATAATCACCCATAAACGAGTTTTAAGGTCCAAAATACTTACCTCTACGAATGCCACTGATTTCCCTCTTCAAAAGTCGCCTCAAGAGCTCTTTGTCCGTACAAAAATGGTGTAGAAGGGGTTTAGGTCGCGGAAGGGTTTATTTTATAACTGCCCAGATGTTTGACCTCCGCGATCGCGGTCAACGCCCTGCGATCGCACTGACCAGCCACTTGTTGACCTCTGCGATCGCGGTCATCACTCCGGGATCGCACTGCTCTTGCCCAGTCCACCCATCGCGATCGCACAGCTAAAGTCGCGACCGCACAGCTTTGCTGCCCCTCTACTCTGCGATCGCATACCAGTGTTCGCGATCGCACAGAGAAAAATGTGCCTGCCCAAAATAACTCACCGTGATCGCATTAGTTCCCTCGCGATCGCAGAACCAACAATGTTTTTTAAGTCCAAATGAGTCCGTTAATCACCCGAAATCAATCCCGAGCCCCTCGGGACCCCAACCAACTATACCAACACATCACATATGATCATTCAAACTTAGTTTCACTATCAAAAATACTAAAATTAACATCAAAACACCGAAATTATATCGGATTCAAGCCTAAGAACTTTCAAATTTCTAAAATCCACCAATGATGCCGAAACTATCCAAAACAACTCTGATTGACATAAAATTTTGCAGACGTATCCAAAATGACATTACGAACCTATTCCAACTGTCGGAATTCCATTCCGACTCCGATAGCCTATTTTCCACTGCCAACGGGAAATACCCAAAACTAACTTTCGCCAATTCAAGCCTAATTTTACACCGGGCATCACAAAGTTATTCCGGACACACTCCTAAGTCCCAAATCACCTAACGTAGCTATCCGAGCCATAAAATCCATATTCCGAGATCGTTTACCAATAAGTCAACTCTTTGTTGACTTTTTCAACTTTAAGGCTATTTTTAAAGACTAAGTGACTAATTTCTCATTATAACCATTCCGATTTTAAGCCTACCAACTCTAATACATCAATAACAGTATAACCAACCTATGACAAGTCAATAACAGTAATTATAATACAAATTCTACGGAACGATCATTCGGGTCGTTACAAGCCAATCAGTTCATGAGATTGGATGTTTTTGAGACTGGTAGTGTTTTAGCTTATACGGTGGCCCGTTCTTCATTTTTTGATCGGATTTGGAACCGGTAGTATGATGATCGTCATTTATGTGTCCTTAGGGATACGGTTCAGCACAGAGGTGCCAAGCAGGTTACGGTTGATGATGATGGAGTCTTGAGGATGCAGGGTCGTATTTGTATGCCTGATGTTGAAGGACTTCGTGAGTTGATATTGCAGGAGGACCATAGTTTCCGGTATTCCATTCATCCGGGCGCCGCAAAGATGTAGCAGGATTTATGGCAGCATTATTGGTGGCGGAGGATGAAGAAAGATATTGTGGCATATGTGGCACGGTGCTTGAAATGTCAGCACGTTAAGTACGAGCACCAGAGACCTGGTGGTTTGATGCAGCAGATTGAGATCCCCGAGTGGAAGTGGGAGCGTATCACCATAGATTTCATAGTTGGTCTCCCACAGACTCACAGGAAGTTCGATGCAGTTTGGGCCATTGTGGATAGGCTGACCAAGTCAGCACATTTCATCCCTGTATCAGTTTCATATTCTTCGGAGAGATTGGCAGAGATTTACATCCGGGAGATTGTTCGCCTGCATGGTGTTCCCGTGTCCATTATTTCTGACCGGGGTACTCAATATACCTCCCATTTCTGGAGAGTATTTCAGCGTGAGTTGCGCACACGGGTTAAGTTGAGCATAGCGTTTCATCCTCAGACGGAAGGACAATCCAAGCATACTATTCAGATCTTGGAGGATATGTTGCGAGCATGTGTCATTGACTTTGGAGGTTCATGGGACCAGTTTTTTCCTTTAGCTTAGTTTGCATACAACAACAGCCAGCAGTCGAGCATTTAGATTGCTCCTTATGAGGCGTTGTATGGTAGGCGGTGTCGGTCGCCAGTTGGGTGGTTCGAGCCGGTAGAGGCTCGATTTTTGGGTTTGGAGTTAGTACATGATGCCTTGGATAAGGTGAAGATCATTTAAGATAGACTTCGTACAGCTCAGTCCAGGCAGAAGAGTTATGCAAACCGTAGAGTTCGAGATTTGGCATTCATGGTAGGAGACTGGGTATTGCTTTGGGTGTCGCCCATGAAGGGCGTGATGAGGTTCGGAAAGAAGGTCAAGTTGAGACCTAGGTAAATTGGTCCCTTTGAGATTCTTGATAAGGTAGGAGAGGTGGCCTACAGGCTTGCTTTGCCACCGAGTTTATCAGTCGTGCATCCAGTGTTTTATGTATCTATGCTTCGGAAGTATCTTGCCGACCTATCTCATGTGCTAGACTTTAGCAGTGTCCAGTTGGACAAGGATTTGACTTATGAGGAGGAGCCGGTAGCTATATTAGCCCGGCAGGTTCGTCAGTTGAGATCGAAGTGTTATCCTTCGATCCGTGTTCAATGGAGAGGTCAGTCTGTTGAGGCAGCTACTTGGGAGTCCGAGTCCGATATGCGGAGCCGATATCCCCATCTTTTCCCCGATTCAGGTACCTTTCTATGTCCGTTCGATGACGAACGTTTGTTTTTGAGGTGGAGATTGTGATTGACCCAAAAGGTCATCCCGTGTATTTCTAGTTAATTCTATGTTCTGAGGTCATGAAAACCTCCTTCTATCTCACCTCAATTTGCGTGCACAGCCCGAGCGTGTAGACGGGAAGCCTTTATGTGAAAAACTGAGGAAAATGATGATTTTGTATTGAAATTTGCATTTAAGTTGACTTTGGTCAATATTTTTGGTAAATGGACTCGGACCCGTGATTTGACGGTCCCGGAGGGTTCTTAGGAAAATATGGGACTTGGGCGTATGCCCGGAAACTAATTCCGAGGTCCCAAGCCCGAGAAATAAATTTGTGAAAGAAATTATTTTATGAAAATATAAAGGATTTTTGAAAGTTTAACTATATGTGAAATTTGTGGTATCGGGCCCGTATTATACTTTCGGAGCCCGGTATAGGTTTGATATAATAATTATAACATGTTTGTAAAGTTTGGTAAGAAACATAAGTCATTTGATGTGATTCGGACCCGTAAATGCAAAGCTTGATGTTTAAGAAGTTTTGGAAATTTAGATTTTGGGGTTAAATTCGTTGTTTATGATGTTATCTTGGTGATTTGATTACACAAATAAGTCCGTAGGATGTTTTTTAGGTTGTGTGCATATTTGGTTTGGAGCCCCGAGGGCTCGG
>ML539483.1:2565-19138 GCA_005239535.1 Nicotiana rustica | reverse complement strand
CCCTCACCAGGTCGGTACCATATAACTTAGCCTCACTAGGCTCAAACCACCCGATAGGGGAACAACATCGCCAGCCATACAAAGCCTCAAATGGGGCCATCTCGATGCTGGACTGGTAACTATTATTGTAAGCAAACTCGGCCAAAGGCAAGAACTGGTCCCACTGACCCCAGAAGTCAATCACGCATGCCCTGAGCATGTCCTCCAATATCTGAACTATACGCTTCGACTGGCCATCAGTCTGAGGGTGAAATGTTGTGCTGAGATCTATCTGGGTGCCCATCTCACTATGCAATGCTCTCCAGAAATGCGAGGTGAACTGAGGACCCGATCTGATATAATGGACACCGGCACACCGTGCAACCGAACTATCTCCCGAATGTAGACCTGGGCTAACCTCCCAAAAGTATAAGTAGTACCGTTGGAATGAAATGCGCCTATTTGGTCAATCTCTCCACAATGACCCAAATCGCGTCAACCTTCTGCAAGGTCCGAGGCAACCCAACCACGAAGTCTATAGTGATGCGCTCCCATTTCCACTCAGGAATGGGCATCTGCTGAAGTAGGCCTCCTGGTCTCTGGTGCTCATATTTAACTTGTTGTCAATTAAGACACTTAGCCACATACTCCACAATATCCTTCTTCATCCGCCTCCACCAGTAATGCTGCTTCAAATCACGATACATCTTCATAGCACCGGGATGAACAGAATACAGAGAACTGTGTGCCTTCTCTAGAATCCTCTCCCTCAGGACATCAACATTAGGAACACATAAGCGGCCCTGAATTCTCAGAACACCATCCTCGCCAATAGTAACCTCCTTGGTCCTACCCTGAACCACCGTCTCCCGAAGCTCTGCTAAGCACGGATCATAGAACTGCTGGGCCTTAATCTCCCCCAATAGCGAAGACTGAGCAACCACATGTGCTAAAACTCGACGAGGATCTGAAAGGTCTAATATCACCAGGCGATTGGCCAAGGACTGAATGTCCCAGGCTAGAGGTCTCTCCTTGTCAATTAAGACACTTAGCCACATACTCCACAATATCGTTCTTCATCCGCCTCCACCAGTAATGCTGCTTCAAATCACGATACATCTTCATAGCACCGGGATGAACAGAATACAGAGAACTGTGTGCCTTCTCTAGAATCCTCTCCCTCAGGACATCAACATTAGGAACACATAAGCGGCCCTGAATTCTCAGAACACCATCCTCGCCAAGGCATCGAAATCCAATGAAGTACTGGGAATGAATAAAACAATTACTACTTCACCTTCCCCCAAATATCTGTCAAATCAATGTCCATAAATTTAGTAGCAAATAAATCATGCGCATGCAGGGTAAGGACAACCGGCCGGAGTCATAAGATAGTCATGTCCGTGCACTGCCGAGGGTCGAACGACCTGAACCAAAAGTGCACCTTTCCATAAAGTACTCACATCTATGCATTGTCGAGGATCGAACGACCCGAACCAAAAGTGAATCTCTTCCATAAAGTAATCCTCTCTATGCACTGCTGAGGATCGAACGACCCGAACCAAAAGTGCATCTCTCAATCCGCCGTGGCGTACGACACGTTCCCATAAGAGTGGAGGAAATCAAACTCCGCTCGCGGAATGTAAATTGCGAAGCGGTCATATGCACACACATTATTCCTTTTTAAATTACTTTTCAGTGAACAATTCCTTACAAGTTTTCTCAAATTCCATGACCTCAGGGAAATAAGCCGCATGTAAAATTTAATTTATTGAGCATGTAGTTCATATCAAGTAAAAACACAAGGCATGATGTGGGCCTAACTACCCGGACATAATAGTAATAGACGCTACGTACGGACTCTCATCACTTTGTACGTACGTAGCCCCCACAATGATCACATATAACATTTAAATCACCTAGGAGGACAGTTCCTCCTTACAAGGTTAGAAAGGAGACTCACCTCGTGTCGCACCGACTCCCCAATATCACATCAAAGTCAACTATGCTGAGCGATAACAAATTCACTCGGGTCTCTAGGTCTCTAGACCCTAAATAGACACCACACATGACTGATACACACGGTCCACAACAACAGTATTGCCCATCGGAGTAGACACATGAACATATGTACTAAAGACTCACGTGGTATATCCAGAAAATGGACAAATATGATTAGACATATGAATATGTGGAACTAGGATCAAATAGGGGACACCACCAAAGCTACCAGATCCTCGAGGCCTCTTGGCCTCCATATCATCTCGCTTCTGGCGACAAACTGACTCAATCTCTCGGGCAATATCAACAACCTCCTCAAATTAGCACCTGACACCTTCTCCCTGGTCATGAGAACCCGAAGCTGATATGTAAGGTCATACATGAACCTCCTGATCCTCTCACTGTCTGTCAGTGTCGCGCCCCCTTTTTTCTCGCAAAATTGGGTTTCGACATTTTTGGGACAACTCCTATTTTAAGAGGGTAGGGAATTGGAATTGAGAGAGTAGCCACCTTACGGATTAAGGTGCGTTAGGGAACCTAGAGCATATAACTCATATTACCAGTTACATCACTAGAGATCGGGTAAGGGCTTAAGTTACCTCGAGGGGAAGGTGTTAGGCAACCCTCGAGGTCCACAACGGTGAGTCCCGACCGAACATAAATTAAGCGAATTAGTCTATGGGGAAGAAAGCAATTTGGACAAATAAAGTACTCGATTTATTTTAAAATAGGAAAGGGGGGGGGGGAGTCCTAAGTTTTTTATCCTATAGGATCACCCCGTGCAATACTTTGTAACTCCTTCAAGTCAGGGTGTTACTCATAGTACTTAGCACACGGACTATCATCTCCTTACGACCCGATTACTATCTTTAAGTTGTTATTTAAGCGTTCTAGTTGATTCTAGCTCGTTCCCTATGCGTGCACTACCCGTCCCTTATCTATGGCCCTGGAGGTATTAGGACCTCTATTTGGGATAGTTCTAGACCCAGCCTATGTTGCTCAAAAATGTAAAATCTAGGCGACAAACAAAAACAATTAGGACTTTTGGATAAAAATCAAATATAGGCTCATATTGACCTCCTCACATAAAACAGCAAATGCACGCAGTCGATTCAGCAAACTTTGTTAAACTTAAAATCCTATAGGCAGGATATCTATGTGAGAAAACAGAGTGCAGTTTTATTAAGGCGAGTGTTAAGACCTGTTGTTTGCCTACTGATTTTATTCAGTATAATCTGGGCACTTCAGGCAGTAATACATAACAAATATAAACCCAAAATTATTATTAAGTCCTACAGGTATATTGCCTAAGTGATTGACAATGGCGATTGAATTCAGAACCAATTAACGGAATCCTATGGGCATGATTTCTACAAGTTTAATGGTTACAGACCTATTGACATGATTTCTAGGCGTAACACTGATTTTAACTTTATAGAGACATATTTTATTTCCCTTTTTTAATCCTTTAGGCATGTTTTCTAATTATCAGAATTGATTTTGATCCTATAGGCATGACATCTATCATCTGAATTGATTTTTTTTATCCTATAGGCATGATTTCTATGGTTGAAACTTATTGTAGTCCTATAGGTATGGTATCTATTATTTAATTTATTTAACCATATAGGCATGAAATCTAGTGAGAAGTAATACATGCAGGAATTGTACGTATTGCTAGAAAATAATTAAATCAAATAGTGGGATCCTATAAACATGATTTCTAATGCACGTCTGTTAGATATATTGATAGATCCTATGGACATGATTTCTAATGCCTTTATAATATCAACCGTATATGCAGTATCTCTAATGATGCAAATATAGAACTCAGAATTAATACCATCAAAGAAAGTCCTATAGGCAGGATTTCTAAGCACAAATATAGAACTCATACAGTTTTTACCAAATGAACAGAATTAACAACATAGCTGAAACCCTATAGGCAGGATTTCTACCCAGTTTAACAAAAGGAAATAAGAAAACCCCCAAACTTTACTAAATATCCCCAGAATCTATTTATTACAAAGTTATTACAGACCAGAATAGAAAATGAATTATATAATAGTAATAAGATATACTATAGGGAGCCTTCATTAGGCCCAAATAAACCTGGGAACCAAGCCTTCCTACCATAACAACTTTGAGGCACAACATAGTGATTCACCCATAGCTTATTAGAACCAGGTTTCTGATGTGTCAAAGTTCCCAAGGGCCTCAGGGAACCAGGGCAATGCTCACACCAGAACCACACATTCAGAAGATAGCTCACAAGAGGTTGGGAGCCAATTCCCAGTGTGTCAGAGTTTACCGGAGTCTCATGTGGACCCTGAGCAGTGCTCACACTGGGGTGGTTGAGAACCTAAGGGACTAAGAGTGGAGGTTTGAAAATCAGCATATAAAAAGGAAGTAGGGTCATATTTCAAAACAGTTTGATTTCAGAAGAAACAAGGTTTAGAACACATAATTGCATTCAGAAAACAGCAATATTTACAAAGTACATAGCTTCAAAGAGACCTAATTATACTAAGTGAGCATGCTGATATTTAGGACAACCATTGCTTAATCACAGAAGCATGTTAAGGCAAACTGTTTGGTTGAACAAGTTGGGTCGGGCACATTAAGTAACCATAGAAATCTGCAAGGTTAGGATTAATGAACCAATTTCAAGTTAATTGTATCATAAAGATGCTAAGTTCAGAACAGGTGCAAGATCAGCAAATAGTGCATGAAACAAGTTAAACATTAAGCTAGCTTGTAAGAGGATTCATATTATTCAAAAATATCTAATCTTAAACTACAGTATTAACCATAAGCTTAGAAGAGATTCATAGGATCATAAAAGGTAGAATCATGCTGAAATTAAGGTTCAAGACATGTTGTTCAAGTAACACTGATTATGAAAACATGGAGAATGAAACAACAAGGGATTATGGCGTATCAATTAAGCAAGAAAACAAGTATATATGCTAAAACAGTTAAGTTCCAGAATCAGTTGGCCTTGGCTTTCAGCCGGCCAAGACAAGAAACAATGAGCACATAATCAGAGTAAAAGAACTAAGTTTTAGTAAGAATATGAGAGTTCGAGTCTTCTCTAAAGAGAAGAGAGGAAAGGGTTTAAATAGAATTCGATTAGGCAGACATATAAGGAAGAAAACATACACATATAAGGAAAGACGTTAAACTCGAAATTAATTTAAGTCAGCGTTCAGTCAATTAACAGTCGTAATAGCGAGTAATCAGGTGAGTACCACTCAAAATAAGGAAATCATCATATAAAAATCAATCAACAGTCAGATGCAAGGCAAAATAAGGTAAAGAAATAATGAGTACAGGGTAAATCGAACAGAATAAGGAAAATATCAGTACCATACGAGAAAAGAAAGAGTAAAAATTAGTAAAAGATATCAAACCCTACTTTTAGGTAAAACCATAAAATCAGCATAGATAAAAGGCAAGCGTCACATGATTTATAGGATGAACGTAGACGGGAACATATTCACATAACACATAATCAAACAGATCTGGCCCTAAAATAAAAGGTTCGAAACCCTAATTTTAGGTAAGCCATAAAATCGATAAAAATAGAAGTAAAGAATCAAATATTTTGTTAAAGTGAACATAGATAGGGGTTATTCATAGACTGAACCAGTTCTGGTTCGATTAAGAAGATTTGAAACCTTAAATTGGGTAAGTAAAAAGATTTAACAAAAAATAAGCAGATTTATATGGAATAACATAAAAAAATAAGGTTAAAACCAGTTTTGGTTTGAATCAGAAAGATCTGAAAACCCTAACCTTATGGTTAATTAAGAATCGGTGTAAGATACGAAAGATATTCGTACTTACACAGAAAAGCTGATGAATATAGATGGAAATAATCAGTAGGTTAGAGATTTGAACCAACCTGGGTTCAATCCCTACAGGATCTTCTTGCCATTTGAGGTAAGCAAATTAGGCAACACCAAAAATGGGTAGCCGGTGAGTAAAGGGAGCTAGATAAGGTAAGGAATCACCGAGTGATTCCATTTATAGGTTGGAATCAAAGGGATTTGGGGTGACGGCGCTAGGGTTTTGAGAGGAGGGAGGGAGTGTATAGATATGGAGGGCTGGGTGAAGTGATTAGAGTATAGATGTGTTAGGTTAATTAAAAGGCGTTGGGGTGATGTGGACCGTTGATTTCAGAGATCAACGGTCCTAATTCAAGGGTTCTGGGTCGGGTTATATAGACGGGTGTTGGATTGGGTTAAGGGTATTGGGTATTTGATGTTGGGCTGGTGTATTTGGCTGGGGTAATTGGGTAGTGTACATGTCCGAAATTGGTTTTTAGGGGCTAGATTTTAAATACCCAATTTAACACATAAGTCATTTATAAAAAAATAATTAATAAATAACAAAAATATCACTTGTGCATGGAAATGATTTAAAATAATTACTTAACATTTTAAAAATGTAAAACGTCATTTTATGTATGAATAATATAATTATGCATATATATGGGCTATTATTGCAAAATATGCAATTTTAGCCTTAGGATGAAAATATAATTATAATAAATATATAAAAAATATCTAAAGCTTAATATGGATATAGATGATGAAAATTAAATAATAAATAATTATAAAATTAGTTGTGATGCAATTAACAATTATTTATATAGTAAAAATGCAAGAATAAATTGATTAAAAACTTTTAAAAATTATAGAAAATTATGAAAAAAATACTTGATGATGCTTATGAACTATTTTGAAGGTATATATGTATTTTTGAGAAATATGAGGAAAATTTGGGTATCAACAGCTGCCCCTCTTTACCCGGGAAGGATGAAAGAGTTGTCGGGACATGATGACTTTTGACTGAATAGGGTGATTTGGAAGATATAGGCCGCACTCTGGTTTCTGAGATGCCTACATATCCCTGGTTTTACAGGAATCAGGACATGTGTAGTTATGGACCCAATGATGGAGTAAACCAATGGAGTCGTTGCAAGAACGGATAGAATGTTCCGGGTAGGGTTAATTGGGGTTTGAAATGGGTATGGGTAAATGGGACTAGGTAACGGATAATGAACGGTCATGTTTGAAATACTTTGAAAGATGTGTATCGAACAAGAGCTGGATTGCTCCTGTTGGGATAACTGTTACTTTCTGGATCACCTTCAAGTTTCCAAAAATATACTGCAAGCACATATGTATAAATTATTGCGTAAACTTAGACATTATTCAAATTCCCTTTGGACCATGAAGACTGTCTTTGGACGGTGAGGATGACGTCCTAAGACCATAATGTCCCGGGCCATGAATTGTATGGTAAGGGATTCGCATGCCATGAAATAATGTTCTCGGGCCATGAGAATGATGCCTCCGAACCATGATGCCTTTGATTAATGATGTGCAAGCTTTGAGATCCTCAGGCCATGGCATGATGTCTTCCGGCTATGAGGATGATGC
Organism: Nicotiana rustica; assembly: GCA_005239535.1. Taxonomy (NCBI): domain Eukaryota; kingdom Viridiplantae; phylum Streptophyta; class Magnoliopsida; order Solanales; family Solanaceae; genus Nicotiana; species Nicotiana rustica. The sequence continues at coordinate 11,708 of ML539483.1, read as the reverse complement.
CTTCAGACTATGACGCCTTCGGACAAGTTGGCTATATTTCAGTCCATGAGGTGCAGAGACATGATGCTAAAGGTGATAATAAGACAAAGCTTAGTCTTGCATAAAGTTAAGGGCAGGGCTGAGCCCGAGAGAAGAGAATAATGCAAGGCTAAGGATAGAGCAATATCTGTGTTTATGCAAAGAGAGACAATGCTTAGTCTCGTGCAAGGGATAATTGTGCATATTTGACTTTCCTTCCCCAAGCCCCCGGTATGATGATTCTACTTTTTGTGATGACAAGTATAGGGACATGGGAGTGGAAGAAGTTGAGCACCAAAATGGAGAGTTCAGGCTCATGTTAGAATATCTACTTGAAGGAGGAAACAAAGAGCAAAATGCCTTGGAGGAGCTTTTTGGAAATAACCTCCAAAATGACTTGGCGCTTGAAAGGTTGAACTCACAAATGGAAGACATTCTTGAAGATTTAGAGTTCCAAAAAGCCTTGGATGTGAATGATAGCCAAGAACCTTCCTTAGATGTGGAAGCCGAAAACCCTTCCTTGGCACTTGATCAAATCCAAGAAGAACTCTCAAATGCTCAAAATGAGAGGATGATGCTCATGTTGGAGGCCATTCTTGAAAATGAGGAGAAGGAAGGCTTAACACTCGAGGACTTGAAACAAGTCTTGACTCAAAATAATGAGCATATCCGCACTTTGGAAGATCGAACGAAAATATTGGTTGAGGCTCACTATGCCCACCAACTTGAGAGTGTGGAAAGAAGTCAAGAAGAGTCCGACTACGAGGAAGAAAGTGAGCTTTACTTTGAGGAATCAAGAATTGAACATCCGCCAACCGAATCCATGCTTGTTAATGATGCCGAGAAAAATATGGAATTAGAGTCAACAATGTAATTGAAAATATGGTTGAGATTGACTCTAGTCCGGGGGAAAAAGAGGATGTCAAAATCTGGGAAGAATTGCAATTTGGAGGTTTGATGTCACATTCCAAGCATTTTTCAATATTGGAATTATGTGGTGATATGGGAATTGAATTTCACGAGTCAATGAGGGATTGCGAGGAGCAAAGAAAAAGGCCATACATGGGAACAAGAAGGAAAAATGACATTCCTCACATGAAAGCCAAGAAACGCAAAATGAAGAAATTAAAGTTTGACTTGATCATCAACTTACCAACCCCCACCGCTCGTGGTCACAAGATTGATTCCAAGTTAGGTGCCCAATACATATTGTACAAGTGGCGAGAAAAGTGGTAAAATTAATTTGCATCATTCCACGACGTTAAATGCGGCATTTGGTGGGAGGCAACCTATCATTTTTCCAAATTTTTAGTTGTTTTTTAAATTTTCTTTTTTAGAATAGCTTATTATATTATTTTTGACTAATCTGCCAAGTTTCAGATTTTTTTGGAGTTGGATTGAGTAGTTTGTGGTGTTGGAGTGCACAAAAACAGTGGCTGAAAAATCTTGTTACGCCCCGCAATATTTCGTCGATATTTCGTCTTGCAATAATACATTAAGATGATGTGACGCTTCGCACTATTAAATTACCACAATGTTGCACTCTGTAGTATTGTACGTTGAATTTGTCGTAAGGTAATTGACATCAGTCCAAGGTAAAGATTATTTGGAGATTATAAAGATTTTGCTATTTTAAAACAAGTGATGAGTAAATTCGTGATTGTGAGAGAGGAAGCAAGTCAAAGAAAATGAATTTTTGTCCAAGTTTAGCATGTTGAGATAAAATACCGGCCGAGCAATAAAATTTGATATTTATGGACTAGTGCCATACAAGGTACCACATAACCATGATAGTAAGGTGTATAAAGTATGTGAGAAATGAATAATATTTTAAGTAATTTAAGATAATTCTTAATTATACGGGTAATTGATTAATTATTAGGCAATGAGATATTATCCAATTAATTAAAGAACTAATTGGATAAAGGTGGGGAAAGAGTCACATGGCAGCAAGCCACTCTTTATCTATATGACTTGATGAAATTTAATTAGGTGGCAAAAATGTGTCAATTACACCTTAGTTTCCTTACAAGTATTTTCCATAACAAATATTACAATCAAAAAGTGACAAAGGACGTTAGCAATTCAGATGAGAGCTTTGCCATTAGGAACATAAAATGCGTACAAATTCCTACAAATACTACAACAGAAGATGTGAGAATTCCTACAGGTTTCAATAATTCCAACAAAAATTATTTACATATTAGCAACGTAAGATTTTGCGGTTTTAAAGGAGTACGATGCAACCTTTTCCAAAAACATCATACGGATTTTTCCCTACTCCAGATATGTTAAGGCTAAGCCCTTATTTCATTTTGCATGATCTCGTGATTACACAAGTTTGATAACGAGGCATAATGAAAAATTCTTTTCTCGGAATTTACGTATATTTTCCTAGTTTCGCAAGTTACAATATTCTCTTATCAGGACTTTGTATTCATTTGAGTATTTTCTTCTTCCAGTCAAGAGAGCAAAGAGTTTATATATACAATATTAAAGCATTTTCATTATCATCGAGCTATAATTGATGGGCATGCCCCTATTGGGAAACCTCTGATCAGATGGTAAGTTATATACCGAGCCTACTGTGGCCAAGCGCCTATGAGCGAGCCCAGTTGGTCGAGATACAGAGCCTAGTATGGCCAAGCGCCTATGAGCGAGTCTACCACGGCAGAGCAGTTGTATATATACCGAGCCTTATAGGGCCGAACAACTATTTTACTTACTATATTGAGAGAGTTGAGTCAGTATCAGCAGGTAAGCATACCTTCAGATTATCTTGGACTTCCAGCTACTTGCAGTTGCTATATTATCAGTTTAGTTTCAGCTGTATATTGCCTTACATACTCAGAGCATTATTTTGTACCGATGTCCCTATTATGGGGGTGCTGCATTTCATGCGTGCAGGTTCAGATAGACAGACGAGTAGGCCTCCTCATTAAGTGTTACCCGAGTTCAGCTTGATCGTTAAGCTCCACGCCTTTCGGCGTTGCTGGGTCTAGAGCCTTATGTACATCTTGTATATATATATATATGTATATGTTATGAGTAGGTCGGGGAGTTGTTATGATCACAATATATCCATCAGTAGAGGCTTGTAGACATATCCTGTCAGTTAGTGCAATATGTTGGGATTGCATGCCTTGTATGTATATTTGGTTGGTGGTCAGCTGTAATAGTTATGACTGCCTTGTCGGCCCAGTTTTACATTGAGATTTAGTCAGCATTTGCAGTTGTCTTGCAATGTGGACCATGGCCAAAGTATGACATCATATGTTCAGAGTCCCTTAGTTGCAAGTTGGTATGCAAGGATAGGTGAGGCACTGGGTGCCGATCTCTCCCCCAGGATCAGGGCGTGACAAAAGTGGTATCAGAGCAGTTCTGTCCTAGGGAATCTACGAGCCGTGTCTAGTAGAGTCTTGTTTATGGGTGTGTTGTGCACCACACTTATAAGCAGGACGCTACAAGTCATTTAGGATTGTCACTCTTTCTTCTTACTCTAGATCATGTGGTAGAGCTCATTTGTAAGAACACAATTTCCTAAACTCGATCTTATTCATAATACGACGATGCCTACATTTAGAAAGATGGTTGGTAAGGGATTGAATGCGGTTGTGAAAGAGTTGAGTCAGAAGAACTCGGTGAGCTTCTAGAAAAATATCCTTATGGAAAGAATGTCTATCCACCTTTATGGTGAAAGACAATGAGAAATTCAGAAGTTAAATACAAGTTTCAACAAGTAAAGGAAGCACGGTGAAAGAGGGTACAAGGTACCCAACTAATGAAGATTATCCTTATTTACCATTCAGGTAGAGAGATTCAAGCATTTTGAGTAACCTTCAACAGTAACAGAGGCATGTATAATTGGCCACACCGATCTAAGTTATGCTCTATGGGAGCTAACAAATATGGTTTAAGAGAAGGACATAATATCACGATCCGGATGGGGTTAGAGTGAGCCAAAATGGTGGATGAATTATTTGCGTTAGTTGACATTTATGAAGGATATTGCAAATTTTCTAATAGATCTCCTTGTGAGACACCCAAATGGTGCACACTAAAATAATACAGCTAGATATGAGTACTACAAAGATAGGAACTGGAAACCTTGAAGAAATAAAATAGTACAACTAGATATAAGTACTACAAAGATAGGAACTGGAAACCTTGAAGAGATAAATATTAATTTAGTGTGCTCCCATCCCTAGTAGAGGGAAAATGTTAGTTAGCCCGAAGAGCTAGTAGATGGAACAAGGGAAGGTAAAAAGCGAAAGATTGTCTTGTTAAATTTTTCAGGATAAAGTGATAGATAAAAATATTAGTAGGGAAGTACGAAGAGGGATACTGAAGCATTATGAGTGAGATGTGATACATGGATGGCAACAGTAGAGTGCTACAGAATCTATAGTCAAGTGAAGAAAGAGAAGAGAGGTGATAGGCTTTAAGACAACAAAAGAGTATAGGCCATACAGTCACATCCTCATTTCAAGAAATAAGTTCGCGACTGTAACGTGATTAATAGAAGGAAAATTTAGACCCCAGAGTAATAGAAATCAGTATGTACTGGTGAACAAGGTGAACTAAATAGGAATTAGAAACTGAGTGATTTGATAATCGTCAACATCATGAGAATTTCATATTGCATTCCGGCAACAATAGAATGGACAACAGAAGAAGATCCATGATGAATTCAGAAAATGGTCATTCAGGGAGACGTTTTCCTAAAGTAAGCAATATGAGCAAAGCTAAGCTTAAGGGACTATATGTTCCATTTAAACTATGTGTCACCATTGCGAGTGAGGAATTTTGTTATTCTTGGTACTGAAGGATTACCGCAAGGCGAGTAAGTGTCATTGATGATGCGAAAGAATGTCAAAGATGGAGAGGAAAACATCTATAGGCAGGTCGTCGTAGCTCCAAGTCTTGGTACTCCCCAAAAGAGGGGATTATGGAATGATAAAGGAAGAATGCGATAAAAATGAGAAAGGTATGAGATTTCACTTATCCAAAGGTTACAGATATGCTATGATCCAGAATATTATGTAAGCACGACATCACAAAAAAAAAAAAAGTAAAGGTTCCTGCCCGGGATGTTATTGATAGATAAGAAGCCAGTATGTGAGTAAGTTAAGACAAGAAAATAACCCAAGAAGGATTACACGGAATATAGATATGTAATAGTTATGACGGCCTTGTCGGCCCAGTTTTACATTGACATTTAGTCAGCATTCGCGGTTGTCTTGCAATGTGGCCCATGGCCAAAGTATGACATCATATGTTCAGAGTCCCTTAGTTGCAAGTTGGTACGCAAGGATAGGTGAGGAATTGGGTGCCGGTCTCGACCCCCAGGTTCGGGGCGGGACAAATCTGTGCATCAATCATCTGGTGTAACCGCATCTGCGGAACACTTACCACAAATACGGCCTCGCAGAAGCGACCAGTGAAGCACATATGTGGAAAGTACCGCAGAAGAGGTTTGGAAGCCGCAAAAGCTCTCCCGCAGAAGCGGTCAAATGGGTAAATTACAAAACCCTTCTTTAGTCAGTTAAGATTCTAATTTCCCCAAATCCTCATAGCTCCCTCTCCTCTCTCACGCTACTTCTCTTCACACAACTGCTCACACTCAAAATTCTCAAGCACAAGACCACACAGGTACCATGTCTCTCATCTACTCTTCTCTTCTCCTTCTCTTTTCTTTTTCCTTCGTCATCTCATCTCTTTTATAGTCATGTTTTTAATTTTTTTTTATTTTACTATAACTGTTAGTTTTAGGAGTGAAGGATATTGGTTGAGAGTATGATTAGTGTGTGTTATTTATTGTTGAACAACAAATTTGGGGGAAATCTGAGTACCCAATTTGTGTGAAAAAGCATAAATTCTCACTTCTTGCAATGTGTTCTACGAATTGTCCAAAAGGATATCGTTTGCTAAGTACCACAAAATTGGGTTTAATAGAGTCGTAGGTTCATGTAGTGCACTAATTTAGAAGTCTTGAGTATAAATTATGTGCTAAAATCATGCTTAGGAGTGAAAAGAGTCAGAAAAAACTAGGCTTTTGAACCCTTTGATGAACACTGCAGAAGCAGAAAAAGTGCCGCAGATGCGGCCTCGCACCTGCATTGACTGTTCCGCAGGTGCGAACTCTGATGAGATGGGCAACGTAGAAGCGAATAAAAACTCGTAGAAGCGGGACCGCACCTTAGATGGTCTTTCTGCAGGCGGGGAAACTGGGCAGAATTTCTAATTCCAGTAGCTTTGCATCTGGAGCTTCCGGGGCCCGTTCGACTCGATTCTTTGGCCTAATTGCTTTGTTTTAAATTGCTTAACATGATTCTACTTCCCTACTAACGTTGTTTTGATTTTTTGAAGGTACTTTGAGATAAAATGGACTCGAACATGAATGAAAATGCCTTGCTTGATCATGAAATTGAGGTGGAAGCTGTGGATGAACAATTTGACAAGTCACGCTTCATGTCGGCTGATTATCACCGCTGGTATATGACTACCTTCTCACCAAAATGATAGTTCTTGAAAAGGGGATATCCGAGGAGAAATTAGCCGAGCTACTCCCAGAATTCTATGGCCGTCTTCAAGCCTCCAGTTGGTCGTGCTTCATGCCTTCTCCGTGCAAATCCAATGAGGAGTGAGTTAGTGAAATTTATGCTAATCTTAAGCATACAAACTTCGCCGACCCACAAATTATCATAAGGGATAAGATAGTGTGGTTTGGGAATGAGCAGATTAATGACATACTCGGGATTCCTGACCATCCACTCGAGCCAGTGCTAGAAAAGGATCATTGCAACAACGCATAATGATTCATTTCTAAACTCTATCCCGCAAGCATGAGAGCAAAATGGGTCAACAAGAGAAGGGGTTTGAAGTTGATTGACTTCACAACTGAAGCTAAAATATGTCTTTACATCCTCTGCAACAGGGTATCACCCTGTGGAAATGTTTCAGATGTATCATACACTAGAGCCTTGATCATTGCATGCCTTCTTGACAACATTCCTGTGAATGTCGGCCATTATATCCTGCGGGAGCTGAGAGAGTACTTGCACGATGACAACCAAGGGTTGATGTTTACTTCGCTGATCACAGAGTTGTGTAGGCGGTCAGAGGTTGAGGTGCATAGCACCGATCATTGGTTGTTGGCCGACAAAACCTTCCATTCATTGAGAGTAACAGGTGAGGGTAGTGCAGTCAAGATCAAGAAGAGGAAAGTCACCACTGTTGGCGGATCAGAGTCATCCTCACAGGCGGCAGCACCTGAGGGACCATTTGGGATGTTGAACTCGAAGCTTGGCGTCATCCGTGACTTAGTGTCACATCTCCCAGTGGACCCTCACACCCCCATCCTAGGCCTGAGTACTTCACCAGGGATGGCATGAAGACCTACTTAGATGCATAGAAAAAGCAGGCAGAGTCTCAGGAGAAGATAACAACATATGTAGGCAGACTCGAGGCAGCCTATGGCAATTTGACCAAGGCACATGTAGATCTTCAGTCAGACTTCGAAAAGGATAAAGCGAGAAAGAAGAATAAGGTCAAGTTTATGATCAAAATGTGGAGAGGCATCAAAGCCATCTTCAAATGGGGGCAGCCGAACATGAAGACACTTGTTGCTGATGCTGAGGATAGTAAGGAATACTCTTTCATGTCGAGTGATGATGATGCTGATGCTGATGATACTGGTGATGATGAAGGCGAGAGTTCTCAGCAACAGTGACTAACCCTTCTCCTGCAGTCTTCTAGTCTGATGCAGACCTTAGGGAGACCCTCAAACTACTCTTATTTTGTTTTGATATTGTGCAGTGAGGACACTGCAATGTTTTTAGTTGGGGGTGGATTTAGGGAGTATAATTTATTCGTACATTGATGATATATATGTGCCCTTGCCGGGCTTATGTTGTGGTATGCATATTGTATGCCCTTGCCGGACTTGTTTTATTATTGTTTATCATGTGCTCTTGCTGAACGTAGTTGTGATTGGTTATACATTTGCAAGATTAATTACTTTTGTTATTCTATGTTATTTTTCTTTCTTTACTTATTTTCTTTACTGGTTTTTAGTTTATGTTATTTTTGTTCATTTAGTACTAGTTGCGTTTGTTATTTTAGTTTCTTTAAATAGTTTTTGTTATTTTATTTTTATTGCTTTAGTGTTTATTTTATCTTCTTTAATAGTTTTAGTTTATATTTTAGTTCTTTAGTAAAAATCTCCTTGGTTTTTTTATGCTACGGTTCTTTCCTGTGGAACATTTTGTTGTTGAACCGGGTGACTTTTTCCTATGATGTATGGCGTGACGACTTTCTTAAGGGAATCGGTCTTGTTTTATTATGTGGAGGCTTTTGGATTATTTGGTAATAACAAATTAGTCTCTTGTATGTAAAGTGTGAATTAAGAATACCCCTCAGAATTGTGATTTTAAATTGAAAAAATAAGTTGCATGGGCAAGAATAATTTGTGTGAGAACTTTTTGGCTCATTTGGTGACTCTTTGCCTACTAGTTGACATGATATTGCTCTAAATGCTTTTAGTAAGAAGTGAAATTGATCCGTCTTGATTAATTCATATGATACGTGTGTTAGTTTTTGTTATAAATAATACTTATGTTTACTTCTATCATCTAGAACTTGCCCGGTTGGTCTTTCAATACTAATGTAAAGTATGTTTGGTTGGAGGGATGACCTTTGGATTTCTTTGTGACCTTTGAAAAAGCCTCTTTAGCCTTTCAAGTCTACCATTGCATAAATATTATCACTAGTTTACCCCATTTGAGCCTTTAACCTTTTCTTTGGCCACCTCATTACAAACCTTTACCCTTTTGTGAAATAATTTCCTCTTTTCAACCCGTCCCTCCTTGAATATTGAGAATGAGGCTAAAAGCCTAAGTTGGGGGTATTGACGTCAAGTTGGAAATTGGTAAGGTTGTACATTGAGAATAGAAACATATACCTCAAAGTTGTTTATATGAAGTTACTCAAGCTCCTAAGAAAATAGTTGTATATAAAAATAAAAAATAAAAAAGAGAAAAGAGAAAAATATGTGTGTCTGTGTCTACATATATATATATATATATATATATATATATATATATATATATATATACATTTATGTA